>PVKS010001153.1:0-151841 GCA_004027875.1 Aplodontia rufa
GAATGGCAAAAATGAAGAAAATAAACAATAATACATGCTGGAGGGGCTATGGAGAGATAGGCACACTAGCACACTGTTGGTGGAACTGCAGACTGGTGTAGCCCCTCTGGAAAGCACTGTGGAGAATCCTCAAAAATTTAGGGATGAGCCCACCATATGATCCTGCTATTCCTCTCTGGGGTATTTTTCCAGGGGATTTAGAATCAGCACACTACAGTGACATGGCCAAATCGATGTTAAAAGCAGCTCAATTTACAATAGCTAAATTATGGAAACAACCCAGATGTCCCTAACTGGATGAATGGATCAAAAAACTGTGGTACATATATACCATGGAGTTTTACTCAGCAATTAGAAACAATGATATTGCAGCCTTTGAAGCTAAATGGATGGCTGAGTGAAATAAGCATAACCCAGAGAACCAAGGGTCAAATGTCTTCACTCATCTGTGGAGGCTAGAGCTAGACCCTGGCCATTGAGAAAGGAAGCATCATGTTTTAAATCCAGAGAAGGTGTAATGTCATACAATTTAAGGCATTTGTACAGATGTATTAGGAAGGAGGAGGGGAGAAGGATAAGGGTGGGTAATTGGGGGGGGCTCTTGGGGGTAAATCTAATTCTCATAATTTATATATATATTATATTATTTCATTAGAAACTTGTTTGATTGTTCAACAAATAAACTTCTGAATAAAAAAAATTGTAGTTTTAAATAGAAATGTGTATCAAAGCTCTCCCAAAAAGAAAAGTCCAGGTCCGGATGGATATACAGCAGAATTCTACCATGCCTTCACAGAAGAACTAACACTGATCCCCTTCAAGCTCTTCCAGGAAATTGATAGAGAGGGAACACTCCCAAACACTTTTTATGAAGCAAACATTACACTGATTCCAAAGCCCAACAAAGACATGTCAAAGAAAGAAAACTATAGACCAATGACACTGATGCAAAAATCCTAAATAAAATTTTAGCTAATCGGATACAAAAGCACATTAGAAAGATAATACATCATGATCAAGTGGGCTTCATTCCAGGAAAACAAGGCTGGTTCAATATATGCAAATCAATAAACATAATTCACCACATAAACAGAATTAAAAACAAAAACCATATAATCATCTCAATTGATGCAGAGAAGGCATTTGATAAAATTCAACACCACTTTATGCTCAAAACTTTGGAAAAGATAGGGATCAAGGGAAGATACTTTAACTATGTCAGAACCATCTATGACAAACCCATAGCCAACATTATCCTCAATGGTGAAAAACTGAAAGCATTTCCACTGAATTCAGGTACGAGACAAGGCTGTCCGCTATCCCCACTCTTGTTCAATATAGTCCTTGAAACCCTTGCCAGAGCTATCAGGCAAGACAAGGAAATCAAAGGTATTCGTATAGGAAAAGAGGAAGTCAAGTTATCTCTATTTGCAGACGACATGATTTTATATCTAGAAGACCCAATAATATCGGCCAGAAAACTCTTATAGGTGATTTTAGCAAAGTAGCTGGCTACAAGATCAACTTCAGCAAATCGCTAGCATTTCTTTACTCCAGCAACAAATCCGCAGAAGAAGAAATCAGGAAATCTCTCCCATTCACCATCACTTCCAAAAGAATGAAATACTTGGGCATTAACCTTACAAAGGATATTAAAGACCTATTCAAAGAAAATTATCAAACACTAGAAAAAGAAATTACAGAAGACCTGAGTAGATGGAAAAACATTCCATGCTCATGGTTAGGCAGAATCAATATAATAAAGATGGCCATTCTACCTAAAGCCCTTTACAGATTCAATGCAATCCCCATCAAGATACCTATGGAATTTTTCAGAGATATAGATAAAGCAATTCTCAAGTTCGTATGGAACAACAGGAGACCCAGACTAGCCAAAACATTACTTTGTAGAAAGGAAGAAATAGGGGGTATCTCAATCCCTGACCTGAAATTTTATTACAGAGCTGTAGTATCAAAAACAGCATGGTATTGGTATCAAAACAGAACCAAAGATCAATGTAACAGAATAGAAGATCCTGAGACAAACCCCCATATCCTTAACTATTCGATATTTGATAAAGGGGGCAAAAATATAGTGTGGAAGAAAGATAGCCTGTTCAACAAATGGTGTTGGACAAACTGGACAGCATGTGTAGACAACTGAAGCTGGATCCTTATCTTTCGCCCTGCACAAAAATTAAATCAAAATGGGTCAAAGACCTGGATATTAAGCCAACAACTTTAAATTTACTAGAAAAAGAAGTAGGGTCAACACTACACCTTATAGGAGTCAGCAGCTATTTCCTTAACAAAACTCCTATGGCACATGCTGTAAAATCAAGAATAAATGAATGGGATGCAATTAAACTAAAAAGTTTCTGCACAGCTAAAGATCTAGTCAAGAGCATCAAGAGAGAACCTACAGAATGGGAGAAAACTTTTGCCTGCTACACCTCGGACAGAAGGCTAATATTCAGAATATACAGGGAACTAAAGAAACTAAAATCCAAACGATAAATGGGCTAAAGAACTCAAAAGGAACTTCTTTCCAGTGGAAGTCCAGGAAGCCCTCAAACATATGAGAAAATGCTCTACATCATTAGTTATAAGGGAAATGCAAATCAAAACTTCAATGAGATACCACCTCACTCCTGTTAGAGTGGCAAAAACGAAGAATACAAACAACGACAGATGCTGGAGGGGCTGTGGGAAAAGAGGAACACTATTACACTGCTGGTGGGACTGCAAACTGGTTCAGTCACTATGGAAAGCTGTATGGAGAATCCACAAAAAATTAAGGATGGAACCACCTTACGACCCAGCTATCCCACTCCTGGGAATTTTCCCAAAAGACTTAGAATCAGTGTATTATAGCGATGTGGTTTCATCAATATTTATAGCAGCTCAATTTACTATAGCGAGATTATGGAACCAACCCAGATGCCCCTCACTCGACGAGTGGATACAAAAACTTTGGTACATATATACTATGGAATACTACTCGGCCATTAGAGAGGATGATATTATGGCTTTTGAAATCAAACGGCTGGAGATGGATAGAATTATGCTTAGTGAAGTCTCCCAATCTCAGAGACTCAAGGGCCAAATGGTTTCTCTCATCTGTTGATGCTAGAATTTATGGGGAAGCTGTAGGGCAGATGGCTAACCTAACAAAACTTCAAATTGAATGACTTTCAGAGTAATAGGGGGATGGCTCTCTAGGATGCTTGGAGGTGTAAGGAGGGGGATGTGGAGGGGGGAGGGTATATGAAGAACTCATAGGAGTCTGGAGATTGGGAAGATGGGGGAACCATCCCAGAAGCCAATGTCATTCCTCCACGAGCTACCCATTTAATGCATGAGTTCTTCTGGGGGACACTGCAACAGGTAAAACCCAAGGTGGTCATCCATGTTTTGGCATTACCCCTGGATAACAAAGTTTATATACATTGATTACTACTGTTTTGATAATGTTTTCCCCTCAACTATATCTCTATATACTTCTAATAAAAAAATGCTGTGCCATTGCAAAATAAATAAAGAAATGAATAAAAATAAAAATAAATAAATAAATAGAAATGTGTGTCTGATTACATTAGTGACCTTATTGGACAATTCGTGTCATAGACTTGATTCTTTAGTGCTAACCTTAGAAAATAGCCATTGGCCCAGTCAAGGCTCTAAGAAGACTGTGGGAAGCTGATAGAGAAAGTGAATGAACGAAGCAGTTATTGTTATGCTTCTATGGGTTGTCAGGTAAGATTAAATCCTCTGATCTTTTTTGTTTAGTAAGCAGTTTCTTCTTCGACACTTGCTTTGTAGTTGCCTCATTGGGTTTCCCCTTGTATTCTATGTATATAAATCAGAGAGATCAGACAGAACATTTATAAGTCTATTACTCTAATCATTATCTGATTTAGGAAAAATAATAAGAATTCACTTTGGTGGTATCAAATCTCCCCTTCAGTCACCACCTCCCACAGCCAAGTTATTTTTAAGATGTGTGGCATGTGCACCTGCTATCACAGAAAACTGGAAATGCTAAGAGTGTTACCCATCTTAGGAGTGTGGTGAAGAACAGAGTGAGAGTTCTAGACCAGGATTTCAGCCAGTACAAAGGAGGTGGGCAAACATTCTACAGACCACACAATCAGTGGCCAGTTCCTCAGTGGATGAGACAATCCAGTTGCTAAGAATAGATTAACCAACGTACAAATGTGGAGAGCCACTATGACTTAGAAACCACATGTATTATGTGACACCAAAAACACTTGCTTTGTCATTGCCTTTATTGTTAGCAAACCTCAGGACTCTTGTCCCTTTGATGTATTTGTGGCCAAAGCTTTGATAGAAATAGCACTGCTACAAAGTCTGTTTATAATACAAGTGGACTCCACCTAAAAAAGTACAATAACTTCTAATAGAGAAGCAGAATAATTAGCAAGTTACTATATGTAGCAATAAAAGGAAAAATGAGTAAAAATTACTACACCTGTGTGACTATCACATCAAATTCAGCATCTTTGAATATGAAACATTTACTTACCATTGTCATCTAAGAAAATAGATGAATGACCTTGATAAGATTTAGATTTTATAATGAATCCTTATTTTACATAGCAGAGAAAATAAAACTTTTCTAAATTAAATGAGAGAAATTCCACTTATTTTCCTTAGGTTTCTTTTTGAGGAATATATATCACATTTGTATGACGGCTAGAATTTCTGGATGTCTTACTTTTTTTTTTCTTTTTGAACCCTCAGTGATTTATGATTTCCTGGTGGGGAATAAGCAATCATCCAATATTATGTTTAGATAACACAGTTCATAAGGAATTTGAAAATAGTCAAAATCATGAAAAAGTACTTTCCAAATTATTTGGATGGACCAAGTACACAATTTCAATCTTAATGGAATCAGGCAATACTTCTCCTTCTTAACAAAATAAATAAATAAAATTCTTGTATCTTTGCTGTCATCCGAATTCTTGTGTGCTACCTTCCTGATTTGTGAGTCAAAGAACTGACTGTTGCATGGGCATGAAATTGTTGCTCAGCAAACCTCAGCAAGGCCAGAAGAGGTAAGTGTTTAACTCCACCCAACACCTGCATGGAGCAATGTGTGCTTGTTTCTGGGGGTGGGGGACCCAGAAAACAGTAACTACAAAACTTAAGAAATACCTAAAACTAGAGTCTTCCAAGCTGTGTGGATCCTGAAATGCATTCTTTGGATACCTGAAGAGGAGGCCTATGAACACCCTTGGTATTGAGGCTGCAGCAGGCACATTACGGTAGACCTGTCACAGCATCTGTCAGCTGAGCATGTTTGCAATGGAGTAACTTTCATGGGTTTGTGATATAGCTGGGAGCAGGGCAATAGACACTTGATTGATTCTCTCCATATAAAGAGAGGTGTAACATACTCAAAACTGAACTCTAAGCAACTGATGAAAAAACAGTGAGAATTTTTGCATTTAAATTCTCATTTTTGAAAGAAGAAGAAAGTATTATATAAGAGCAGCATTGAAGGGGAAGCAGAAAAGTACCCAGGCCCATGTACATGAAAACGGTGAATGCTTCTAATGAGATGTAGAGCTACCAGAACTGGAGACTAAAGCACGCAACTGAAAACAGAATTCACGACATCTGTCATGACCATTTTAGGTGTGTAGGTCTTCCCTTTTTGGGGGTCAAGCCAGCACCTCCTGACAGGATGTGCTGACAGATGCCATTTCAGCAGGTTTGCCACAGTTGTCTTCATTCTACTCTGGTAGATATTTGAAGGAGGCCCAGAGAAGGATGCTGAGGTCCCATTCAGGTGGGGATAGAGCTGTATAACGTTGAGGAAGAATACATAAAATTCTTTCCCAAATTTCTCTGGGGTCATGGGAAGAACCCTGTGAGGAAGACCCAAGGAAAATCACTCCCACAGATGCCCAGAGTCCCACGTTACTCTGGCAGCCTGCATGTCTGCTTAGTCTCTCTCCGAAGCTTGCTTCTGACTTGATTTCTGTCAGAGCAGGAGAGAGGTGGTATAGGGTGGGAGAATCACATTTGGAGAGATGATTCAAGAACTCTGTGAAGTTTGCAGTTCTCCAGAGATTCAGAGATGTGGGATTCACTGACACTTTCAGGCTTCAGTGATGTGAATTTGGAGAAGGAGCATGCAATGGGGAAATTGTCACAGTGAATGGCAAAGAGGCAGAGAGAACAGGAGGAAGGAGTCATGAGGCTGCCAGCTGAAGATTAGCTTACAGATGTGGACAAACTTTTCAAGGGGCTACCAATATCAAGGGATACTGCTTAGAAGTAGGCAATTACTGCAGGTCTGATTGGCAATTCCAATGTCATCCAAAGCCCATGATCAAGGTAGTGGCCAATCAAGGGAAGAACTGAAACATGCAGAAGCAGTGCATCCATTGGAAGTGCTTTCAGCTGCAAGTAACGCAAAGCCTTAGCAAATAGAGCTTTATTTTCTCATACAACAAAATTTCTGTTGAGAAGTTGCAGCTGGACTTGGTTTTATATTTCAATGATTCTGAAATTTTCTGAGCCTTTCCCTCATGGCTGCAAGGTGGTTGTACAAACTCAGACATCTGGTGCACATTTAAGGATGAAAGAAGTCTGAGGATGGGAACGAACGGCCAAGTCAGCTTCTTTTATCAGAAATATAAAAGTATTGTCTGAAGCTACAGAGCAGATTTCCATTACCTGGACACTATAACTGCAAGGGAGGGAGGGAAGTTTTCAACTTCTTTAACCTTTACAATAGAGAAATGACTTTCCAATAGTATCTGAGACTGAGAGTCATATTAATGGAGGCCATGGCTCTCAAATACCTGCTTAAGCACTTCTACTTGAAGCAGAGGAAAGAGAAGTGAAGGTGAGTGGAGACAGGTGAGAAGTGAGGAGGAGCCCAACACCTCATTCACCCACCAAGACCCCAGATGCATGCATTTGGCCTGTGCTGACTACAGGCAGGAGACAGAGAAGGGAGGGAAGAAGAGGAAGGCCTAACTGTATATGCACTTGATAAAGTATTAAAATGAACAGAGAGAGTTTTAAAGAATCCAAATGAGACAGTTCTATTAATTGGAAAAGACAAAAAAAGAAATAGAATTGGATGAGAGGTTGTTAAAGGAATCTTCCACCAGCTAGAAAGAAGGCTTTAACTGAATACAGTCAGTAACAGTTATTAGCACATACACACACACACACACAAAACACTTTTATTTCCATGAAACTCACAAATTCATACTTCCTACTAAATTAAACTGAAGTTAAATTAACTGTTTATTAAATAAAGAATCCAAGCAAATAGATTCAGGGCTTCTTAGCTGAACCTCTTTCGTTTTATAAAATTAAGAAACATACCACATTAAATAATATTTGACTGGGGTTGGGGATTTATCTCAGTGGCAGTGCGTTTGCCTTGAATGTGCAAGGCCCCGAGTTCAGTCCTCAGCCCTGAAAAGAAAAATAATATTTGACTGATTTTTTTGAATTTCTTAGATGGGTTGGTAAGTAATCAAGTACCTACACTACAAAGTTGTGTCTTAATAGAGTCTGGTTCTATGTGGATACATTATATATTTTATATATGATAGATTAAATATTATCATTTATTCATTTGTTTCCCCAAACTAACTTTGGGGGAATTGTTCCCACTTACCCACTTCCTGCCAACAACCCAGCATTCTTAACTTATAGTATTTAACAATTTCCAACTGGGAGCCTAACAACTTTGCATATCCTTCCTCAAGGAGATGGATGCCTCTTTCTAAAGTCTAAACTCCTGCTCAGTATCCAAATTTTTGATCTGCACCAGTTAACTAAGAGCAGCCACCAGAACTTTGGGCTTATCTTGTAGCCCATAAAACCTTTAGGCATTGTTGATCTTTAAAGGAGAAATTAACTGATTCGATCTAGAATAAGTTGAGGTGTCTAATATTCTATTCCATAAACATAAGTTTCAGCTCTGGGCAGACACTGCTCAATCTGGGAAAACACAAAGGAAGAATTTAGCTCTGGATGTAGTAGTTACATCATAAACTAACATCCATGTCATGTTGTGATAATTTCTATGACAAAATATTTATAAAAGGCTATGGGAACACAACTGAAGAATAACTACACTTGTGAAAAAAATATATTGTTCATCATGAAGGGAAAAAGCAAGTCCATAAAGATCTCAAAGTCAGTGAAATTCCTCTCCACTTGGGAGAGAGCAGTGTGTCCTTCTCAGCACGAAAGGAAACCATTTCTCACCCAACTCAAGAAAAGATTCACAGCCCAAGTGCTGGCTGCGTCTGCAGGAACCTGCAGAGAAATTTCCTTACACCGCATCAGGTATAACAGAAGGAAACAGCTGGACGCTGAGGGGCAAATACAGCAGCCCCTGTGTGATGGAAGAGAATTGCCAAGTACAGTAGGTGTATTCCTCCCCGTCCCAGCAGTATCTCTTTTCATGGTTATGTACTTAGTCTTGAAATAATAAACAGTAACTGTTATCACTTAAAACCAAAGCAGCCCTTCTCCTCTTGTAGTTGGTACCTGGATGTCCTAGGCCAAGGGTAAAATGAGTGTTAGAATTTAAAAACTGTTCCAGATGATCAAATATTCTTCTTTCCATCTTTGCCAATTGATTTCTCTCTCCCCCAAACTGATTTGGTTTTGCAAATAGTTTCTATCTCTACCCTCACCAGAAAACTGCTGTCAGAGATTCAAAGAACTGTTAGCAAAAATTAAAATTCTAAGACAATAATCAAATGAACAGTGGAAAGGATGTTAAAGTCAGAGCATCTTAAAATACAGGTTTGGTTGCATTTTTTGGAAGCCAATGAGAGTTGAAGAAGAATTGGTAGTTTTAGCGTGATTTTTTATGCAGTTCTAAGTAGAAATGTCCCAAGTGAATTATAAAGTCAGTGAAGTGAATATTTACTTTCCATTTTCCAGTATCTCACATCAAAGAAGCACATCTTCAAGTCCTCACTTGATTGCCAATTGTCCTCAGCCAGGTCTCTGTCTCTGAGCTTTCTTGAGTGTAATATTGAAGGCTAGACTGGAGGACTGACTGCTCATCACAACATTCCCTCTGAACATTTATAAGTCATGGAACTGCTGCTTCTTAAGCATAGTGATTCTGTTTCCTCTAAATCTATGCTTCTTTTAACTTTTATGTACCCCTTAGGGTTTCAGGCTTTGTACTGATAAGTAAATGGAGCTACAAGCTACAGATGAGAGAGATTTTGAGGAAGATAAATTTAACTAAACATTTTAAGAGTTAAGGACTTTTAAAAACATCTTTATTAAGACATAATGACGTATCATAAAATATAGACATTTCAAGTGCCCAATTTCTTAAGTTTTGACAAATGTACACTTCTGTGAAACCATCATCCATTATGAATGTATCCATTACCTGCAAAAGTGTTCTCATGCCACTGATAATCCCTCCTTCACCCTTTATCACCTCCATCCCCACTAAACTGGTTTTGTTCACTATAGAACATTATGTTAACGGAGTCATAAAGTTTGCATACTTTTTAAAGTATCTTTTACTTGGAGAAATTATTTTGAGGCTGACTCATGTAACTTTGTATAACAGTAGATCATTCTTTTTCATTGCTGAATAGTATTCCATTATATTAATGTACCACCATGAGTTTATTTATTTGTCTATTACGGAGCTTTTGGCTTGTTTCTAGGCCTTAGCATTTTTCCACACTTAGCTATGAGTGATGCTAGCCTCTGGTGAAGGTAGTTGCTGGTTTTTACAGAGTTCCCAATCATGATAGAACTGCTGTGGTTCTGGAGCTGGTGGTGGTGGGGGCTCAGCATTGGGAACAACTTCAGTTCTAACATCACAGATACCCACAATTCCTACCTGAGGTGCAGTAGCTTTTCTTGAATAAATGCATCTCAATTTGCCACATGCCTAAAGATCTAGAATGGTCATTTTTATGATCTTTTATAGTTTCATCACTGCTTCTTGGGAGAAGATTCAATAAACTATTCACTCTCCATCATTGTGGAAATATCTTGATTTTTATTTTAGCAATATTTTTCTTTTTCTTTTTTTAAGAGAGAGAGAGAGGGAAAGAGAAAGAGAGAGAGTGAATCAATTTTATTTAGTTTTTCATCTGGTTTTCATTGCCCCCTTACACTTAGTTAACACTTAGTTGTGTAAGCGGTGCAGGGGTTTGAACCTGGGTCCTCATGCATGCCAGGCAAAGCACCACCACTGAGCCACCACTCCAGACCAGCAAACTTTTTTCTGACTACATTTAAAGCAATATAGTCCTTCATTTTCAGATAGGTTCCATCTAATAAGAATGTGTATTTCTAACTAAAATACGAGAGGGGCGGGGAGAGGGAGAGAATCTGCACAGACAACACTGAGTTCTCTAGGTGTTTAGAGAAGGATAAAATCATAACTTCTGTAAAGAATGTGGAAACACATCAAGGGAGAGGGTAGCACCTAAGTGAGCCTTAAAGGGTTGTTAGTATTTTAGTTGCTGTTGAAAGGTGGACCATCGCATTGTGGAAGTGATTGTGCTGATCTGGAATTTCTCTCTTTTCTTCTAAGTTTTAAAAACTGAGATGTTGAAAATGGATAAGTTTGCATTATAAAAATAAATAAATAAAGCATAATAAATAAATAAAGTAAATAAATAAAAACAAATAAATAAATAAATAAAAAAGGCATCAACAATCCCTTTCCTTTTTCATCGCTCCCTCTCAGTTGCTCCTCATTGCTTTCTCTCCCATTCCTTCTAGGAGAGAAAAGTCCTGTGTACTGATATGCATGCATGCATAACAGTGGATTTCCAAGATGTTTAGAATGAAGTGAGTTCACCTCCAATTAGATCAATGAGAAGGAGTATTTCTGGGCCTGAGTCTCTTTTGGATATTTACAAAAATTAATCATTTGACTAGGGGTACCTGACTGATATCACGAGTGGTAATAAACATTTCATTACCTGAATAAATCTAAGCAAGCCACTAAGTAGTTCTGCACTGCAGTTTAGTTATCAGCTAAGATAAACTAAACTCTGTCGTGGTAACAGATAATCCCCCATAATCCCAAAGGCTAAGTAGAGTAAGCACCGGTTTCTCACTCACATGAAACCCAACGATGTGCTAGGCAGTTTTCCTCATCCAGAGAAGTCCTTTCCCTCCAGCTACGTAGACCGTGGGGAGAAGGAGAGGTAGCAAGCTTATGAAGATATTTTACAGTTAGGTTCTGATGTGACATGGCTCATTTCCGCCTCTTCCATGGGACAGAATTCAGTAGCAAGAAGGTTCTGGGGGAGGGAGGTTAGCAGATCAGTCTCTTTGTAATTCTGAGGCAAGTGTAAAATACGAGTTAGTAAATTCCTAGTATGCCTCTGTCACAACTTCCCTCCTCTCTGAGGTGCACAGAAACTACAATGATTAGCGCCTTCTCAGTACTGCTCTTTTGTGAATATTGGGTTCAGTGAGAGAATCTGACCTCACTTTGGCATTCGAGAGGATTGCGTTTGTTTTTAACTTTGGTAAATCTTGTCAAGTTTGTCATCTAATTGTCGTGTTGTATGCCAGATTAAATTAAGAGATTGAGTCATATTTTCTCTCACAATTCCTTCCAAAATTTCAGAAAGTAGTGGGAAAATGTAGAATCAGAGGAAAATGTATTAATTTCTAAGCAATGTGATATAATCACAGAGTCAAGATTTCTGAATTTAAAAGCCATCTCTACTCTTAATGATAAATGGCATTAGGCGAATCACTCCTATCATTTGTCTTCTCCATTTTTCATTTATTAAGAAGGAGTGATAATTATGATCAACATAGCGGGATATGATGGAGATTAAATGTCAGAGTATATGTGAAGATGCTTTGTAAATGATAAAGACCTGCACAGTTCAAAAAATAAACAAGAAGAGACGGAGTCCAATATGACAAGAAAGCACAAGAGAGCAGAGGACTAAAGCTGTAGAATTCTTGAGAAAATCATGAAGAATTCATGATTCAGAAGCAAACTGGAGTTGAGCTGTGAGACTTCTGCAGCAAACCCAGACGGAAAACAGATAGAACTGGAAACCTGGAGAGGGAACGGGGAAGCAAGAGTGGGGAGAAGAAAGAATGAGAAGAGGTGAGGATGGGACATTTTAAGTAAAAGAAATAAGCTTAGCAACTTTTAAAAGATAATCTTTTCATTTTGGAACAAATTTAGATCTACAGGAAGGTTATAGGATAGCACAAAAGTCTTGTAACACATCTCTCACCCAGTTTCTCCCATTCACACCTACAGAGCCATAGTACTTTTGTTTATATATATTTGTTCATTGTCTGACATTAGTCCATGGCTATAAACTAGGCTGCAGACATTACTGGAAACCCCAACTTTTCTTTTTAAGAGAGAGGGACAGTGAGAGAGAGAGAGAAAGAGAGAATCAATTTTACTTAGTTTTTCATGTGGCTTTCGTTGCTCTAAGACTTTGTTGTGTATGTGGTGCTGGGCTTTGAACTTGTATACTCATGCCTGCTGGCCAAGCGCTGTAACCACCGAGCCACCGCTCCAGCCCAACCCAAAGATTTTAATGGTAGTCAGTTCAGTTTACTGAGCTAGGCAGGTAAAGAAGCATAGACTCTGATCCCTGTGTCCATGTGTTCCCACTTCTTTACTTAATTTCTGGCTCTCTGACTCAGTTTCCAAAACTATATTCCAAAGAAAGTCATAGAAAAATTCCTGGTCCTAGGATAACACATATCTGTGTACAGATAAGCAGATGTTCTCAAAAGAGCTCTTTACTCTTACCCTTCTGTTATAGTTTGGATGAAAGGTTTCCTCCAAAAACTTATGTGTGAGACAGTACAAGAAGACTGAGAGGAGAAATGATTTGTGTCTTAAGAGCCTTGACTCAATCAGTGAATTAATTGTCAGATAGGGATTAACTGAGGAGGGGGGGTCATTGGAGGTGTTTCTTTAGGGTACATATTTTGTATCTGGTGAGTGGACTTCCTGCTTCCTGATCATCACATAAGCCACTTCCCTCACCACACTCTTCCACCATGATATTCTGTCTCACCTCCAGCCCCGAGGAATGGAGCTAGCCTTCTATGGACTGAAATCTCTGAAACTGTGAGCCCCTAAATCAACTTTAACTTTTCCTTCTAAAATTGTTCTTGTTCGGTCTTCTAGTCACAGTAGCAAAAAAAGCTAACACACCTTCATAGGAAGTCCATCAGAGGTAGCAGGGTGAGGTGATCCAACCACCTGGCTTAGGAGAGAAGGGCTATTTTTATTGAACTGTTTACAAGCCACCAAAGAGAAATTAGTTTTCAAAATAGAAGACCCCAGGAAAAGAAGGTATTTTGATTTTTACACTATCTACACAATTAACAGAGGCATCTTAAAGGAAAGCTTAGTGCAGCAGCCCTTCCCTATGGTGGAGTTCTAGACTGCTTTCGATGACATTGAGCAAGCCACTTCACTCACTGGACCTCACCTCCATACCCATAATGCAAAAGAAATGGTCCAGTTATTCTCTGAGTTTTCTTCTAGCATTGAGATTCTGATTCTAAGTAATTCCCAATTGCCAGAGCATCATTTTACCAAAAACAAAACAAAACAACAAAACAAAAACAACAACAAAATGAGCTCAGCTCCTCCTTCCCATCATGATAACCAGAATATCATTATTCTTGAAGTCTGATCTATTGGAAGTCATCCTTAAACAGAAGTCTATAGGAAAAGTTGGGAAGGGGGGTAAGGTTAGCCACAATGGCTTTTGGCATTAGTGGGTCAGGGAATATGGGCAAGGTATATAGTAAGCATCACAAAAGAAAATATTTTTTTGTTATTGCTGTTTTGGAACAATTTTAGATCTACAGAAAACTGGTAAAGACAACAAATGGAATTATAACCCTGACACCTGAGGAAAATCCCACACAATGATGAACTCTCCTGTCTAGCTACCAAGCAAACACTGAAGAATTTGCCAGGATAAAGCTACATGTTAAGCCAGGCACAATGGCACACACCAATAATCCCAGCTACTCCGGAGAGTGAGGAAGAAAGATCACAGTTTCAAGGCTAGCCTCAGTAGCTCAGAATGGTCCTTCATCAAAATAAAAATTTTAAAAAGGGCTGGGCATGTAGGTTGGTGTTAGAACACTTCCTTAGCATGTGCAGTGTCTGGGTTCAGTCCCTGGTGCTATCAAAACAGAAAAAAAATCTACATTTTTTGTATATTCATAAGGCAAATGCTAAGAAATCATGAATAGCTTTGCTAGGAATTTGCATCTCCTCTCCAGGGCTACCTTTGCGGGAGGGCACCCATCAATGGAAATGCAATGCCACTTGTGTATAATTCCTTCCTGAGCATGGAGGAAGAAAGGAGTTGATTTTCTGGGAACTGTAAATCATAATAACATAAATAAGAATAGCCATAAATATATACACATACTTTGTGAATGGTTTCCTTTCTTTTGTGTGTGTCAGTGCTGTAGGAAGAAATAATTATACTCTGGTGTTTGCCAAGTTTCTTAATGTGGTAACTGGAGCAAGACATTCTCTTAAATTAATAGAATTCTGAGTAGCAAATATCACTAAATATGATGAAAATACTTTTCATTATTTTACATATTTTTCTCTCTGTACCTATGTGTCTCAAAAGGCCCCTAAAAGTTTGAACAGGGCAAGATTTCAACATTACAACACAGGTGATTTAAAAAATGTTGGAAAATTCACAAATTAATTTGACAACTAAACTACGTAATCAGATCCTAATTTATTCTTCTAGAGCACAATTAGTAGGTTGTATTTTTTTCCTTTCCTTTTTTGAAAGAGATAAAAAGACCTGCCATGATTCTAAGAAGAGTTTTGTCAGTATTAGGAATGGATTAAGGTAGAAATCTCAATTCTCATGACTTAGGTTCATGGTATGTGGGATTATGGAAATGGGAAGAAATGGCCTTCAAAGGTGTAATTTAAAACTCTATTTCCTTTTCTATTACAGGCTTTGCAAATGCAATCCTGCCAGAAATATAGCTATTTATTTTCTAGCCAATGTGTCATTCAGAGAGCTAAACTAGTCTTGTTTGTTATAACAAACAAACTAGTAATCTCAATCCCTTTGTCACTCCAACCTTAACAGCCTTCATTTTGGCTCTGGTATTTATTAGCCTTGTAGGGGAAGAATAGGGCTAGTATCCTTTCTGTTTCTATGAAGAAAAACTAACTGTACTATATAGGAGATAAAGCTAATTCAGAAACTCCATAAAGTTTCAATAAGAAGAGAAGTTCATAAAATGAAATAGAAATTAAGCTTTGCTGAAATCTTTGCACATTCTTGGCATGATTTTATATGCAGTTAGTATATTGATAAATATTCCAAATACAGAGTAACCTAAATTTTAATCCTAGAATTTTTTTTGAAGAGAGAGGGACAGTGAGAGAGAAAGAGAAAAAACGAATCAATTTTCTGTAGCTTTTCATTTGGCTTTCGTTGCTCCAATACTCCATTGTGTATGTGGTACTGGGGTTTGAACCCTTATCTTCATGTAGGTCAGGCAAGCACTGTAACTGTTGAGTTACCATTCCAGCCCCTTAATCCTGAGTATTAAGTACCACTGAAACAAGAGCATCTTTTGGTTTAGCGTATGAATGAAGAACCAATCTTGGACAATTTTCTTCACCAAAAATACAGACTTCACAACTACTTCTGACAGAGTAAGGACCTATAACAAGGTCCATTCTGCTTACCAAGGAAATTCTGCTCTTCTTCAAAGGTATCCTTAAAAGAGTCCATTTTCTGACATGCTAAGTAGCAATCAGTAGTTATCTATGACAATGGCAGAGGCAACATAAGTATTATTTAATATTGTAATTGTGCTACTCATTTTTTTTTTAGAAATGTGATGTTATACAGGCAATTGGGAATATCTTGGAATCAGGACTCATTGCTAGAAAAAAACCCAGAGAACAACTGGAATATTTCCTTTGCTTTAAGGATATGAAAATTGAGGTCCACCAAGGTACTGACCAAGACCATCAAAAGTGATAAAAGATATTTATATCTAGTATGGGGGGAAATAGAAGAGTCAAAAGACTAGGGTGTGAGTGATGTTGGGGTGATTCTGGATTAGGATCAGGGGCATATCATGTAGTCATTACATATGTATTTATGATTGTACAACAACACGTCTTCTCAATAAAAATTTTTAAAAAGTGACAAAAGATCTCTATCAAGAAAGACCTTTCTACTTTTTCAAGAGGGGAGGAAATACAACCTTAAAAGAGATCAGCTATAAGATTTGATATCACCAAGAAAAAGTTCTCTGTTGCTGGCTTTTGGTACAGTCCCTTAAGATAATCCAGAGGATGAAATTCAATGACTTATCTTATTCCTATTGTATGTGCTGAAACTGAGCTTACTTCTCAGGTTGGTGTCATAGAAGAAATCATAAATGTTTTCAAATTGTGATCAGATTCCAAGGTTCTTTATCTTATTAGAGATTTATTCATTCCAGATCCTCATACCAAAGATTCAATATCTAAGATATCTCTTCCTAACCATTAATTACATAAAACCAAAGTGAGGTCTTCTCAATTCCATATTCCTTTATATTTTTGGTCATTTAACACATACCATAAAAGATGATTACATAAACTAAGCAATTTTATATAGGAGAGAAATTGTTTGCTCTGCTAAGCTATCTCATCTAAGCATGTATTTGTTAGATCACAGACTTAAATCATACAAAAATCAATAAGTTACAACAAATGTGCCTTCTTTGTTGGCTAATGCTGATAGCATGACCCAAGGTAGTAACTGGCAGAATAAGAAAGTCTATTGTACCAGGATGTTCCATTAAGGGTGTAGTTACATTCACTCTTTTAATGCGAATATTGTTATTATTTCAAGATGAATTTAGTGACAGAAACCCTTTCAATAGGCAGCCCAGTGACATTTCATGACTTCTTTGACCTCAGCCATCAATATGATGGCTTCTAGCCATTCCCTCCATTTTGGTCTGAGTGCACAGGTGGCAATATGACAAATAAAACAGTTGGGGCACAGGTTAAAATGCCAGTGGCAGAATTTGAGCCACTGTAACCTAGGGAGTTGAGTAATCATAACAGTACCACAGCATCTGTGGATTCAGACCCCATGGCTGTATTCCAAGAAGTGAGAATTCGAATTACCTTCCTAGAATAGCAGTTTTCTCTTTCCCTCATAGGCGTCCCACTTGTAATAGAGGCTCAAGTTGATCCACCGGATTAAGTGTTGTGACAGTACCTGAGAGTCATATTCTGTGATCTTTAACCTAGAAAAAGTTGTGTAATTAGTATCACTCTTGATTATAGCCATTTTTCAATTTATATTAAAGCAGTAAACTCAGCCTCACCAAAATTTTTATTTTATTTTGTTGGCATACCATTAAATATCTTTGAAGTTCTTACTCAAAAACTACAATATTATCTTAGGCCCTGAGGAATGGAGTCAGCCGTCTATGGACTAAGAATTCTGAATCATTGAGTACCCAAATAAACTTTTACTCCTTAAAACAATAGCAACAACTACAACAGCAAAGCCAACAATGTTTCGTAAATGAAAGCTAGCTTAATTCTAACACTACTAAAGTTTCTATAGGAATTTTTCATTCAACTAGGCCTTGTCACTCACTGGTTGTCCTATAATCGTTGTTATTGTCCCACTATTTTAAGATGATATTATCTTCAGAATTTTGTTTTTCCACACCATGAAAGGATACATTTAGTTAGTACCACAATTTTAAAAGGAAGTAATTATCGGTGTAGTCTCTAAAAAGTAGGAGTACCAATGTTCCTTCCTTTGTGTTGTATCCTAGCATCCTGCCCAGACAGCAGGAGTGGGGAGGAGTGGGGGTACTGCTGGAGAATGATGATTTTGATGCTGCTCCTTTGGGTTGCTTCACACTGAAATGTTTTGAAATCTGAAATTCTGCTTTGCCATTTTCATGAGTTATTTAAAGCATTCCTTCTGCACACTTGAGAACGATGAGGATTTGAGGGTGCCAAGAACTAGCTTAAGTGGACTGGGAGTGAACTCTTGTTTTGGAGTCCTCATGTCTTCCAACCCACATCACACTCTCTTGAGGAATGCTAAGAAAGTGTATGGACTTTAAAAAAATTTTTTTTACATTGCTTTTTTGTTTTCTTAAACAATGTGTTTGATTTCATTTTTCTATCATTTTTGGAAAATAATGTTTTGTTTCATTGTTTTTAAAAAAGCTCCTGCCTTTGTATTCCCTGGAATTATTGAAAGATTTTTATATTCTCTTTCTCTCTCTCTATCTGTCCCTCCTCCTTGCTACTCTATCTTGTTGGGACTTGCTCTGACAATGCATAAGAGAGTAAGACCTGGCCAAGAGGCTAGCATTTGTAGTTTCAATCTGAAAATATTTCTAGGCAGGTATATTTCTCCATTAAAACCTGTTTGGACTGCCCATCCTGTGGTAGTTTCTAAGGTGATCCCTTTACCTGTGTACTTAAGAATTGTTTTCAGATGGCTTTCCTTGTATGAACATGTTATCCTCCACTGCTGACCTTCTTTATCTACCTAATAGCAGATGTTTACCTTCCTGCAAGGAATATGTCTCTCAGGAATGTTCAGAAGCTTCTCTCTGGGATAAGAAAGAAATTCCTGACATCTTTAACCCTGAATAATTTCCTTCTCTCTCTCTCTAATATATACCACTGCACATGCATTTTAATTAATCTCAAACATTTAAAAAGGGGTTTATTGTCACCAATTATTTTCAATGAGGGCTTTCTCTTCCATTTGAATTTTAAATCATCATTGGCCTTTCAATGTGTGTAGAGAATGCAGCTATGATTTTTGTAAATAATACATTTTCCCAAGTGTGAATATGAGACATGGTCAGTTTTGTTGACTGACAATGTTTCCCTTCTTCCTCTAGCAGATAAAAAACATTAATTGTTTTACTGTGGATATTTTCTAAAGGACAGCCACCAAAAAAAGGTTACGAAAACGACAATGTTGTGTTTGAATTTCTTTTTTTATCTCACTCTGACTTCCATATCAAAACGGTTAAGTTGGAAAGACAAAGGATGCTTCCCCAACTGCTGGCAACACAAAGCTCCTTTGTATTCTGACTCTTCTCTTCTTCTTACATCAATATCAATAAGCATTTTTTGTGGGAGAGCCTGAAATGTCAGTCTTTCCAAAGAGCAATCAAGTCCAGTTTATTCTTTGCTCTGTAATTAAAGCCTGTTTCTGTGCGGAAAGTAAACCAATACCCCAGCAGCCGAAGATAAACTGCTGTGCTATTTTTAATCTGCAGCTACCCTTTCCACAATATAAACCCTTTGAGACTTGCTACAGTTTTGCATTCTTCAGCCAACAGAAAAAGATGCTCGGAAGACAAGAGTTAGGTAGCTGAACAGTGTTAACACTGGGTTTCTTCTTTGAAAAGCTTTTTTTTAAAACAATAGCACCACAAAAGAGGTGGATGAGAGTGAAGGATTTGGCCAATTTATGGTGATCCTGTAAAATGTGGATGCAGTTTCCCTTTCACTCCCCGCCTGAGAGTCAATCTTTAATCCCAATGCCTGATTTCACTACAGGTTCAGCAATATAAAAAAGTTAGAAGGCAGAAAGAGAGAGGAGCCTGACACTGGTGCTCACACAGCCCTTCTCTCCATGTCCCACCAGAACAGGTACCCAGTGCCAGCCTCTCCTTTAGCTTCCACAGCTGCCTTGGGGCCACCTTAGCGGAAGAGCCTAGACTTTGTGCTAGGCTCCTTCTTCCCTGATCCTCAGGTTCCTCCTCTTGTTTCTGTTCCCTCACTTCTTTCTCTAGAAAAGAGGAACATCTTAACACCACAATACCTCTTCAATCCAGAAAATGAACCCTTTTCATTTCTGATATTAGGTCAGTGATTCCTCCACTCAGTCTCTCTCTTCTACTATTTGATTATTTATATGCTCAAAAGGGACAGTAAAAAGATTTCCTAAACCAAAGTGCAGTTCTGTGCAGACACATTGATTTGAATTTTCCAATGCCATATTTAGACATCAATATTTTGAATAGGTAAGTCTTTTCTCCTCAGCTCCCGCATCTTCTAAAGTGCCTCTGAATACCAGCTTCTCTACCCTAAGAAAAATATTTACATACTATGGGTGAGTACAAGATTTCCCAGGAAAAATACCACCCTCACTCCTGAGACTTCAGTATGTCAATCCTCTATTCTGCTGCGGCCTCATAGATGTATAATGCAAGCCACAGATGAAGCTCACATATGAAACTCTATATTCTCCTGATCACATCAAAAAAAGTAAGAAGAGGTAAAATTAATTTTTACATGTTTAGTTGAATATATCCTGTAAAAAATCAGAAAATCAGAAGCCACAGGTGTAAATTTAGGCGTGGGTGTTTATTGGGATTTGCTGCCCGGGGCCAAATTTCCTTCTGCTGCCTTAATGAGGGCAGGCAGAGGAAATGGCGCAGGACCTTGGCTGGGCAGCTGCTTTTATAGTTTGGGGAAAGGAAAGAAGTTGATGGGGATGGTCTTTTGGAGATTGGCTGGTGGACCCATCAATCTATTGGAGCTTGTCTGCCAGTGTCTTGATTGGTTGTTCCTTTGGGGGGCAGGCAAGCTGGTTGATGTCCTGCCTCCAGCCAGCTGCTGTGGCTGGCGTGGTGCCACCATGTGAGGGCATGCGATGCTTGATGCCCTATGCCCAATCACCATCACCCTAACATATCCCAAACTATATCCAATTTTACATGGAGTCCATATTTAAAACACTCTTAATGACCTCTTTTTTACATTTTTATATGAAGATTGCAAAATTCAGCGTATACAGTAGACTTGTAGGACAACTCAATTCAGATTATCTACATTTTAAATGTTCAGTAGCCATGTAAGTTTTCTGTACTGCACAGCACTTACGCTCTACTGTTGTGACAGTCTATATAGACTGAGAAATGAATATCAGATGGACAATGGTCTGCCTATATATGACAAAACACTGATACGCATGAGAAGCTCAGGAAGCTAAACCACAGTTTCCTCCAGCAATTGCCCAAGAATATCAGGCTTGGTCAAGAACTAATCCTTCTGTAATACCTCTAACCAAACAGAGTCAAGGGTATCTTCTCAGTTAATCGCATAAGATGCCTTGCTTCCAGTTAGCTGCCTCCAGCTTCGCATGGCAACAAACTCCAGTCAGAGCTTACCTGGGGCTTCCCCACCCCACTTTTATTACTCTAAAGCTTTCCCATTCCTCTGTCTCTCAATCTTGTCAAACAACTGGTGGCAGCCGGAATGCCTTAGCAAGCTCTCAATAAACAGTCTCTGTGTGCAGTTACTTGGGTGGTCTTGGGCCAACTCTACAGGACTCAAGCCAAGCTTTCTCAGATTCTCCCTCAAATTTGAAAACCTATGTGCAAGCTTCATGGGGACAGATGGAAGGTGGTTCAGGGAGGGTGCTATTGACCCAAGACAGGATGAGACTGAAGCAGCTACCTTTACCATGATGCTGAGAGAGACCCAGGGAAAAGGTCCTTCCTCGCCAGTGCTCAGAGGACAATTTCTTTCTTTTTTCTTTTAAGAGAGAGAGAGAGAGAGAGAGGTACAGTAAAAGAGAAAGAGAGAGAGAGAATCAATTTTTTATTTACTCTTTCATGTGGTCTTCGTTGTTCCAATGTTTCCTTGTGTATGTGGTGCTGGGATTTGAATCCGCATACTCGCACATGCCAGGCAGGCGCAGTAACCGCTGAACCACTGCTCCAGCCCAGAACAAACACTTTCTAACAAGAAGAAGAAAACAGGACTTGGTATACCTAGATTTTTCACAATCCATTTTCCATTCTGTAGCCTGTACCTGAAGACACATTTTAAAACTGTTTGGAAAAAACTGGCTAGTGATTCAGAGTTTTAGGAGCAGGCAAGATGTCTGCCCAAAATGTAGGATTAGCACTTTATTTTTTGGCTAAAACTAACATAGGGAGAAAGTCACTTCTGTGGCTGCACAAATAGCAAAGTAATATGTGTAAATGTTACCAAGAAAATCTAGAGAATGTTTGCAAGCCCAGCAGTGTAAATGTTATTTTTTAAGACTCTAATTAAAGGAAAATTTAATTAAGGCAAATAGAAAAAGAGTAAAGCAAAAATATGTCCATTTCTTGTAAAAGAAATTTGAGGAAATTTCTCCCAAATAGTGACTCTCTGCTTAGAGTTCTGTCCCATTAAAACTGGTTTAAAATGACAATAGAGTGGCCAAAATGAAAACCTTTGAGTGTTAAAATTGCCATTGAATGGAAAAACTAATGAATTCATTTTCAGGCTTCATGGAGAAAGCACATCTCATTATTTGCAAGGCATTTAGGATCTGAGAGTCCAGGATTCCCTCTTATTGTTATTTACCACATTATAGCCACACCTTGACTTACAGAACTTTAGGCATTTGAAAGAAGCTAAATCCCTTTCCATATTTCATCACATCCCACAGTAACTAGTTATCTGACAGGCTCCCACCAATCTATTTCAAAATTTATGTGAAATGCACTATTTCTCAGACTCTATTAAAGAAAAACTCTTCCTCTTACTACAGTTCTGCTTTGAGATCTTATTGCATGGTGAAAATATGTCATCCCTGCCCTCTAAAAGATTTATAATGCAAACATCATGCAAAGAGGAAAATTATATCACCTCACTGTGAAGATGAGCTTTAGTTCATCAATCACTAATTGAGAAACTTAACCAAGTATTAATATAAATGTCATATCTCTGTTGGACAGGACACAGAGCAGTGGTTTTGATTTGGTCATAACTTACATCATCCGTGAGCCTTGATGTCTGCTATCTTACCCGTGCAGCAAGGGTCTTATCTAGGATGTGAATTTCATTGGAAAGCTGGATGTCTTGAAAAGGCATGAAGGGATGAGAAAGAAAAACTAGACTCAGAAGACTAACAGCATTTTCACTTGTGAACAGTTCAGATTAACTCATAAACAACAGGAACATTTTCATGATTGGGCGATGGTGCTGTCTGCTGTCTGCTGTCTTGCTCATCCTCTGGCAACCTACTGCCCAGGCAGGTGACCAACTGTCATAGCAGCATGCATGTCCAAGATGGTTCTATGACACAGTCCTTGTTCCAGTGTAGCTACATATGCTGGGGCCACTGGAAAAAATGATTAATGATTATTCCTTCTCTTTTCCATTTTAGATTTTTGGCATCCATGGATAGTTATTCAAATGCAAAGTTGAAAAAGAGAGTGAGAGTCCTTCCCTTCTACTTTTTATGCACATAATGGAAGGGAAACTACCTGTGTCCCCTCCTGAATGGGCCTGTAACCAGGAGCTGTACCCCACCTTCCCCATCCTCCTTCCCCACTCCCCACCATCTTTTCCTCTCTGACCAGAATATCCTTGGAAGGTGTACAGTGAAAGTCACTAGAGAACCACATCCCAGATGATTTGAAAGCTTCCAGAGATGGCATGTATTTAGATACATCTTTTTGTAGCATATCCATTTGATTCACAACCTCTGCTGCTAGCCTCAGATTGGCTTTGAAGTTGCCATTTATGATGTGTGGCTTCAGGGATTTGACTCCAGCCCTCTCACATGAAAATCCTCTGGCAGCAAACTCATCTTCCCTACTAGGTAATATGTAGCTAAGAATATTATTTATTTGTTGCTGGTATTTTGTTCTAAGTTACTTTTATGTAGTAACTAAAATGAATCCTCATAAATTAGTATTTATTTGCAATAAGTATATTGATTATTCCATTTTATAGAAGAAGAGAGTAAGTCGAAGAATGCTTATCTAACTTGACCAAGGTTTGTCAGCCATTGAAGGGCCAAACCATGTTTCAAACCTTAGTCTGGTGCATGTGCTGAGCTGTTAATCACCTACATCCAGGGCACCCTCCCGAGGGCTGACACTATCTATGTTTTCCTTATCTCTTTGTTCCCAGCACCTAGTATGGGGCCTGGAATGTGAGGACATTGAACAATATTTGTGGGGTTGGGGATGACAGGGAAGGAAGTCTCTTTGCATACTCATCATGCAGTAACTGCAGGTGCTCCGCTGATACTAACGTGGTTTCAAGCTTACCAAGTGCCACGTCCTCTCACATACTGACCCTGGCGTCCTTTCTATTATACCAATCTGGCCTCCTCTTTCCAGGCTAGTCATTCCAGGGATTATCAATAAAGTACCATGATACCAGTACAATGATCACATCTTTGCCTTCTGTTTCCCACTCTAATACAAACTTATCTCTTCCAGAACCTCTTTCTCTTCCTAAATGAAATGTAAAGCCTCTGTGTACTAAGAAATTTAAAAGAAAATAACCAGCTATTCATTCTAAATTCAGCAGCAAAGGGGCTGATTTAGAGCAGTCTTCCTTGTGTAGGATAGTTGAACTTTAGGAATGTCACTGGTTAAAGAAGTCACTGTAATCACAGTGCAATGCTATTCAGGGCTTAATCACTGCCCAGTGGAATAAGTTCCTTTTGCCTCCTAACATTCTTACCTCATCTAGGCAACCAAAATGTTTCCTATTCTCCTCAGTATACTTGTTTTGGAAGCCAATCAAAGCCAAGGAAATATGCACATGCCTGTTCTGTGTTCCTGGAATATGACTGAGTGCTAATAGCTTCAACATTGGGAAGGCAATGGTTCACTTCCTGGAGAGGATATCCAGATTGTCTAGAGGTAATCAGGGACTACTGTGCAATGAATAGAAAGGCATTCTCTTAAACTAGGGCTTCATAATGGATTCAACAAGTGCATCATGAACATCCAAATGGAATTTGATGGTGAGGATACAGTGAACAAGACAAAACTCTGGCTTCAGGCACTCACAACCCATCAGAAGAGGTAGACTCTCTTTCTTTCCCTCTCTCTCTATACACACATATAACATATATGTATATCTACATATAACATATACAGATACATACAAACAGCATATATGTATAGATATACACATATATAAATATATGTGTGTATAGATATATACATATATGTATATAAATGTATATACATATAACATATATGTATATATGTTAGTTGCTACATGAAAGACTATGCAACATGTTACATGAATAAACAGACATGGGATTGGCTATATCACGTGCAGAACTAAATGCAAAATGAAAATGTGAAGCCTTTTTGTAAGCTATTAATAATTTCAAAATGAGTCAAACCAAGCAGGAGACCCTTGGTTTGCATTCACAAGGCCAGGGCTGCAGGCATAGGAGAGGTAATGGGACTGGGGTGTAGGCAGTGAAAAAGTTTCAAAAGGAAATGATACCAGTGTGCTTCTTGTAGGATGATTAGGAGTTTGTATATGAAGTGGGAAGGAAGGACATTCTGATCAAGACAAGAAAGTTTACAAAATAAAAAGGTAAGGTGTGTAAGAGCATGTTGTTAGTCTCTTTGGAGGATAACAGACTGTGTGCCCAGAGTATAACATCTTGGACTGAGGGAAGTTGAGGCCAGGATGTTAGAGATTTAGTGGAAAGAAATTATGAAAGAATAATGTGAATTGTAATTTAATGATGGTTCTAGTTTTAGCTCAGCCATTAATTAGTTATGAATTTTAAGTAAGTCACTTTCCCTCGCTGAACTTTAGCTCCTCATATGTAAAAAGTATGATAAGGAATAAAAATGTGATTTTCAAAGTGGTCTCTAAGAAAGATGTAAATGAGGATGGGGAAAGCCCTTCTCTCCATCACAGACCTAAACCAGAACAGCTTCATCTTTATCAGGGTTAAATATAGCGAGTGTGTGTGAATGCTTATATGGGTATATTATATGCATGCATAATGTATAAATAATGTGTTATACATAACATATGTATGGATTATAGTATGTATTTGTTCATATGTGTATGTTATTTTACCTAACATATATGTTATGTATTGTGTTGTAAACTTTCTCAGTTTTTACATCTGTATAAGTGGGGATATTAATAATCCCTGACATATAGGTTAGTATGAAGATTAGCTGTCTAAAATATATGTAATATACATTTTTTTCATAAAGAGAGGGGACAGTGACAGAGACAGAAAGAAAGAGAGAGAGTGAAGCAATTTTATTTAGTTTTTCATGTTGCTTTCATTGTTCCAACACTTTGTCGTGTACGTAGTGCTGGAGTTTGCACCTGTGTCCTCACGCATGCCAGTCAAATGCCATAACTGCTGAGCCACCACTCCAGTCCTGTAACATACTTTTAAAAGTGTCAGAGAGTAATCATTGCTGTCTTAGCTCTTACTTTAGCTCTTACTTTTCTGTGAGACAGAAGCTAAGTTCTAGAAGGCACCTGTATGTTTTCTGTTCACCAATGTCATTCTAGCACATAACTGTCTGGCGCTAAATGAATGCGCAATGTGTTTGCTGAACATATGAAAGACACTGTGCACTGGTTTCTAGGTGTTTGGGATACAAAGGCAACCAGAACAAACACAAGTCTGACCCTTGTGGGTATTAAGCATATAAACACACAATTAAGACCCAGTTGGAATTAGTGCTAACTGCTTTATTAGGATTATAGGTAAGATTTCATTTGAAGAAATAGTTCTTCTCTTCTAAGAGAGTAAAACCTCCAGGTGAGAATGGTCCTAACTCTTCAAAGCTGGAAATTGTTGGATTTTTCTAATATTGGGAAGCCAGGCAGAGAGGTTGTGAAATGGCAGGTTTTCTCATCAGGGAGCAAACTTTCTGGGAGACTGAAAGCAGTAAGAAAATTTCTGTTGTATGAATGTGGCTTTTCCCTCACAGGCTACACTGTCCACAGCCTTCTGTGTTCACAGCTGCAAGTGAAGAAGGCAAAAGGATGGCCCTGTCCTTAGGAATTTACCATGGATTGGAAAAGACAGGACAGAGACACTTGCGTGAAACAGCAGCAGGACTTTTCCTCTGCAGTCTGCAGCCATTAGCGTAGCCCTCCCCACAGGAATGGGGTGAACTGGTGGGACTGGACCTGCTTTAAGAAACAGATGGATTTAGAGCAGAGAAGGGGAATCAGACTCTGAGGTGGCAGAAATTCCACTCAGAGCATTTAGTTAAGGAGCAAGCCTTGCTTCTCTGGGGCTAAGGACATAAAACAGGTGCTGGGAGGGCTGGAGTGGTGACTCCGCAGTTACAGTGATTGCCTGGCATGTGTGAGGATGCAGGTTTGAACCCCAGCACCACATAAACAACAAAGTGTCAGAACAAAAACCACATGAAAAACTAAATAAAATTGATTCATTCTCTCTCTCTCTTTTAAAAAATAAGTAAATTAAAAAAAAAAACAACAACAGGTGCTAGGGTCAAGCAGAGGTGCTATAATCTGGGGGCAAAGAATGTGTTGACAAATGCAGCCAGGGTCACTTCCTGCTACTCAGAAGCTGAGTATTTTCACAGCAACAGCCTTTCTTTGAACCTGGGAGGCTGCAGAACTATCTCCATTTGTCAATATCTATGCTGCAGTAATCATTTAAACCTACAGGCACAAGGAGAAGCAAGACCAAGACTCCCAGGGCAATCATAACTCACCCACATCACTCATAAGTGTTCATTTGGTTTCTAAAAGGATTGCTTATTTTATGGCATGTGCAATATGCACGAATTTTCTTAGAATTAGCTTAAATTGTCCTTAATCGGAAATATGTCACGCAATAGTCTTTTTCTGCAAATGAGTATTTTACTCAGTGGCACACCGCCTGTGTCATTAAACCCAAAATTAAAGAATATGAAACAATTTACATTTTTCATCTCTTCTGGTTCTGTTTTGCTGTGTCTTCTCTTGGAGGAGGGGAATGCTTATCGTTCTAACTATTTGGAAATCTTATCTTCTTCAAGCCATGTAATTGTGTACTAAACAAGGTGGGAGAAAACGCCTTTTCATGCACGCTTTTCCCAATGCAGAGACTGTGATGAAATTGAGATAGCAGTGATTTATGTCTGCTGGGTTGGTAGTCATTTTATATTTACTTGGTCTATGAGATTGAAATCAAATCGGAGTCTCCGTACCCAGGAATGTGTTATTTGTTATCTAAATAACTATGCGAGTGAATCAGATATGAATGAGATGTTTCCATTATCACTGTGCGTGTTCGTTCTGATTCATGAGGCCTTGGCTTCATCTGCGCTGGCTGTTACCCAAGCTGTGTCTTTTGGTTTTGTGTATTTGTGATAGTTGCTCTTGTCAACTTCTCAACAAGTAACAACAAAGGCAAAATTTAATAAGAAGAAATACACTTTATGGTCTTGGTTAAAAATAACCCCATTGCTTGATAAGGAATTATGGAGAATAGATACAAAGAAACAGATACAACGCAGAAAATTATTTTGTTCATATTATACGAACCTCAAATTCCAAAATGCCAGAATGGAAACTATTCATGTTTGATTTCTTCTTCCTGAGAATTGTTGTCAATTTATTACTAACAATCTTAGCATTGAGTTAGCAAATAACAAAAAAGAAAAAAAAACATGATGTAAACCTGTTTTTGTTAGACAACCTCATAAACTCTGTGATCTTATCTTTGCAAACAAAAATATGTATATCTACCACTTGTTTCAGTATCAGTCAGAGTTCTTGTTTGCAAGCCTGATTGAGTTTTATATTTTAAACAAGAAAAAGGATTTTTTTTCGTGAGCACAGCAAACACAACAAAGCTCTTTTCTAAATTTTTTTTTAAAAATTTTTATTAAGGAATTGAGTTATTGTGCAATCATAAATGCATATAAAAGTAACAATATGATATGCATATAATTTTCAGAATTTATATATATTATTTCATTAGAAGCTTGTTTGATAAATTTCTGAAGAAAATAAATAAATGAAAGCCACAAGAAAAAAAAAAGAGAAATGGATAGTGAGAGAGCAAAAGAGAGAATCAATTTTATTTAGTTTTTCACATGGCTTTCATTGCTCTGAGACTTCATTGTGTATGTGGTGCTAGGGTTTGAACTTGCATGCTCGCACATGCCAGGCGAGCACCATAACCACAGAGCCACCACATGTATTCTTTTTATTTATTCATTTTTTTAGGGCATTATAGTTTTACATAATGTTGGGATTAGTTGTCACATATGCCTAGATGCACACAAATCAGCAATATAATTTGTTCAATATCCCCCCCCACACACACACACACATACCCCTCTACCACCTTCCTCCCGTCCCTTGGTCCCTTGCCTTTCTTCTGGGTCTTATATTGTTCCTAAAAACCCAAATATAGTGACATAATTCTTAATAATTCTTATATCTATGAAGAAATGTAAATGTTTAATCCTATTGTCAAATATTTTGAAGAATAACAAGGGATGATAGGAAGGGAGGAGAAGGGGAAATGTTGGAACTGAGATAAAGCTAAGTACATTCCAAGTAGTTATAAATGTCACTACATATATTCTTAAACCAGAATTACCTCCTAGATTCCACCCAATTCTTCTGCCCTCCCCTATCTGCCCCCCCATCTATGTTTGACAAAAGGGCTCTTTTAACAGAATGGCTTGGTGAAGACACTCCACCACTGTTGCAGAGCCTCAGGCTCCTGGTTACTCACTGCTATCATGAATAATTTTCACTCTTCCTTTTGTGAGGGTATCGACACCCCAGGTAGGAAGGTCCAGCTGGCAGAGGCCAGATCTGTGACCACTCATTCCCTGCTCTGAAGTCATGGATGAAGGAGATTTTTTCTCATTTAGATTACCTAAAGGAAGGAAATACTGTGCCCTTAAGATACTGTGCCAGTGGGCGCTATCTCTCAAAAGGGGAAAGGGGGTGTATAGTTAAGTCCCCAAAATTTCAAAGTCCTTTTATTACATCTTCACTATTGAGTTTATTTTAGAAAAACAGATTACTAATATGTTGTTTTTAAAGTATAAAAATGAATATCTCTATGTTCCTGGTATTTGCTATACTTTAATTGTATTTATTTATTTTTATAATGCTTTACAGTAAAATTTTTGGTTCCCATTTTATAATTAATGGAAAGATAAAGTTAGAGGGCATTTTCATTTTGAAAATGTTGAAAATGTTGACCTGTTCTCTCAGATTGTAAGTATTTTAATTGTTTAACTCCCCCACCCTTTTTAATTTCAAGCATCATAAATACAAGCCCATTTCTTTTCTTTATTGGTGCAACATATCCTCACATAGTAAAGGGCTTTGTTATTATACATTCATACATGTACATGTAATGACAATGTAACTTGGACCCAATCCTTACCCAGAATCCCCACCCCCATCCACTCCCCACTCTCTGATCTTTTAGCTCCATTAAATTCCCCCCAATTACAGATATTAATGTATATATATTTTTTTAAATTTTTCTAATTATTTAGCTTCTCAAGGGAGTAAAATATACCATACAGCATTTATAGCCCCTCTTTTCCCTCCCCATTCTCCCTGTTCCCTCCCTCCTGACCCCCCATTCATAACTAGACTTCCCCAAGATAGTGTGTTACTCCGACTTTGGTGAGTCTATTATATAAACTTGACTTTTTTTCACCTTATCCTTAATTTTACTTTAGTTTCCACATATGAGATAATACATTCGACCTTCGAGTCTCTACATTTGGCTTTTTTCACTCAGCCTAATTTTTTCCATTTCCATCCATTTACCCATAAAAACCATGATTTCATTATTTTAAATAGCTGAGTAGAACTCCATTGTATATATATGCCACAGTTTTTTGATCCATGTATTCAGTGAAGGGCATGTGTGTTAATTCCATAATTTATCTTTTGTGAGTTATGCTGCTATAAACATTGATGTAGTTGTGTCACTGTAATATGCTGATTTTATTTCTTCTGAGAAAATACACAGGAGTGGGATATCTGGGTCATATGGTAGTTCTATCCCTAAGTTTTTGAGGAGACTTCATTCTGCTTGCCAGAGTGGCTGTACTAGTCTATAGTCCCACCAACAGTGAGTGTACAAGAGTTCCTTTCTCCCCACAACCTTTCCAGCAGCATCAGTTATTATTTATATTCTTTATCTTTGACTTTCTAACTGAGGTGAATCTTAGTGTAATTTTGATTTTCATTTCTCTTATTGCTGAAAATGTTGAACACTTTCTCACATATTTATTGGCCTTTTGTATTTCTTCTGTTGAGAAGTTTCTGTTTAGTAGCCTACTTATTGATTAGGTTGAATATGCTTTTGGTGTTAAGGTTTATGAGTTCTTTGTATATTCTGGATATTAGTATTAGCCCCCACATCAGAGCAATAGTTGGCCATGATTTTCTCTAATTCTGTAGGCTCTCTCTTCACATTCTTGACTAACTGGTTAGCTGTGCAGAAGCTTTTTAGTTTAATTGCATCACACTCATAGATTCCATGGGAATCTTGTTAAGGAAGTTGGTGCCTATACCTATACGGTGGTTTGTTGACCCTATTTTTTCTTCTAACAGGTAGCTGGTCTAATTCCTAAGTCCTTGATCTATTTTGATTTAATTGTTGTGCAGGGTGAGAGATAAGGATATAATTTCATTTACTGCATATGGCTGTCTAGTTTATCCAGTAACATTTATTAAATAGGCTGTCTTTCCTCAAAACTATATCTTTGCCTCCTTTGTTCAATATCAAATGGTTACAGATTTGTGGATTTGACTCTGTGTCTTCTGTTCTATTCTATTGGTCTTAATGTCTGTTTTGATACCAATATCACACTTTTTTGTTATTGCAGCTCTATACTATAATTTCAGGTGTGGTATTATCATATTATCTCTTGATTTGTTTTTTTGCATTTTTACATTGTATTCCTTTGGCTATTCTGGGTTTCTTATTCTTAAAAATAAATTTGAGAGTTGATTTTTCTGTATCTATGAAGAATGTCACTGGTATCTTGATGGGGAGTGCACTGAATCTGTACAGCACTTTTGGCAGAATAGCAATTTTAGTTATATTGAATCTGCCTATCCAAGAACATGGGATGTCTTTCCATCTTCTCAGATCTTCTTCAATTCCTTTCTTCAGTGTTCCATCATTTTCACTGTAGAGGTTTTTACTTCCTTTGTTAGATTAGTTCCCCAGTATTTTATTTTATTTTTTGAGGCTGTTGTGAATGGGATGGATTTCCTGATTTCTTCTTTGGCCAAATCACTATTGGAGTATAGGAAAGCTATTCATTTATGGATGTTGATCTTGTATCCTGAAACTGCTAATTTCATTTCTAAGCTCTAGAAGTCTTCTGGTGGAGTATTTTGAGTCTTTTTGGTAATAGGATCATATTAGAGTTAGTTTGACTTCCTCTTTTCCTATTTTTTTTTCAAAAAAGAGGGAGAGAGAGGAAAGAATCATTTTTTTTAATTGATAAATTTATTTGTTGAACAATCATACAAGTTTTTAACAAAATAATATAAAATGTATATAGATTCTGAACATTTTTTTAAATTTAGTTTTTCATGTGCATTTGTTGCTGTGACATTTAGTTGTGTACATGGTGTTTGGATTTGAACTTGTGTCCTTGCTCATGCCAGGCAGGTGCTGTAACTGCTGAACCACCGTTCCAGCCCCTTTTTGATGTGTTTTTTAATGCAGTTCACTAGAACTTTATTAAGGATTTTTGGATTTATGTTCATTAGGGATATTGGTCTATAGGTTTATTTTTTTCCTGATGTGTCTATGTTAGGTTTTGAATACCATGCCCATTTCAACATGGACTATGATTGTCTTTCAGTATCTCTGAGAGATTGGTTCTAGGATCACTTTGTGCCTGAAGATAGCAAAATCTGAGGGTACTCAAATCCCTTATAAAATTGTGTAGTATTTGCATATTACCTATATCCATCCTCCCATATACTTTAAATTATCTCTAGATTGCTCATGATATCTAATGCAATGAAAGCACTATTAAATAGTTGTTCTACTGTATTATTTAGAGAGTAATGATAAGAAAAGAAGTCTTTACATATTCAGTACAGACACAATTTTTTTTCCTGAATAGTTTCAATCTGTGGTGTATTGAACCTCTGGATATGGAGTTCATGGGTACAGAAGGCTGACTGTACTCTCTCATGAGTCATCAAGAAAACTAGTATGAGTGGCTTTCTAAAAGCCACCATTAGCTCCTTTCTCTTGAACGTTCAAATATTCAGAATGCAAATACACATTCTTTCTCAGATCTTTTTGTGGAGTAGTTTGTATATAACCAACTTGCAGCTCATGATATATGAGCAGAATTCAGCCAGGGAAGCTTCTAGGGAAGTTCATGTTTTCCAAAGTTAAAATATTGCTGAAGTTGAAGCAGTGCCTTTCATTACTTCACTGTCTGCCTTGAGCACAGAAATGATGCCCAGAGCTGAAATGAAAAGGCCAGCCTTCAGGGAAAAGCCAAAGCACTGAGCTACGTTAGTCCTGATGTCTCAGTCTGACACCCTTAGGCCCATGGCAATGTACATCCAGACTCAGAATTCCTGCTATGGATGAAAATTAACCCCTCCTTCTCTTTGTGTTCAATGTCAGGTTTGTTATCACAGCTGAAATCCTTCCTAAATGATATGATGATATCAACAGTTCACATCCATTCATAATTGGATCAAATAACAAAACGCCTTCTATTTATTGAGAGTTGGCTTTGGACATAATGAGGGGAAGTGAGGTTCAATCCATTCTCCCAAGGAGAAAAATAATATAAAAAGATGCATAATTAATGCAGTTTGGTAAAATAGAGTTATGTTCAGTGAGTACAAGAACATAGTTTTAAGAGTTGTAATTAATTAGGACTATATGAAATAATCTGGTAAAAGATCAAATTACCATATATTGAATAAGTTGGCAAGAATAGCTAGTGTTTTATGATGAGTATTACTATAATAAATTTCGGCTTATAATGACTAATGAGTATAATGTTTATTATATGGAGCATTTTACATAGTAGTGTCATTTTATATTAGAAATGGCTGAGGAAGTTACCTATATATTCATGGGGGGAAATCAAACACAAAGAATCTAAATGAGGCTTTCTCTCTCCTGGGACTGTTGACATTTGGGACTGGACAGTTCTCACTGTGGTGAATGGCCTTGTGCCCTGTGGAATGGGTAGTAGAATTTCTGGCCTCTACCTACCTACAGCGCCACCTGCCTATGACAACATCAACCTGACATGTAAAACCAAAAGCATTCTCCAGATGTAGTCAGATGTCCCCAAGAGGGACAAAATATCCCCTCTACCCTATCAAGAGCTACAGGTCAAGATGACTTGTACAAAGTCACTCAAAAAGAGTGACAAAAAACAAAGCAAAACATTGAGACCTATATCACTAGATTCCCTGTTCTTTGCTCTCCTCCTTGGAGAACTTGGACTCACAGGTAAGATTAACTAATCACCAAAACCTTAGTTCACAGATAGGACTTCCCAGAGATCATTCAAAACAGGTCTTTTCCAGACACAAAATCAAAACATCCAATATTCGTTAGACAACCCAACACATAAGCAGGATGACTTGAGGAGATCTGGGGGGAGCTATAATAATATGCCATCTACCACATGTACTTATTAGTCATATATTTTATAATGTCTGAAATTGGGCCACCTAACCCAGATTCTAGGGCAAAGCTTATTCCTAACGGGAGATATTTAAACAACCATATGTCAGTACAGCACAACTGCAAGATTAATTTAGCCTTTGCCGATGCTGTACTCCAGTTCAGGGCAAGATTTTTGTAAAGGGCCAGGTAGTAAATAGTGTAGGCTCTGTGGGACATATGCTCCCTGTCATGACTCCTCAACTCTGTCTTTATAAAAGGAAAGCAACCATAGATGTTATGTAAACGAATGGCTGTAGCTCTGTGCCAACAAAACTTTATTTTCAAAACCAAGTTGGACTTGGTCCAATGGCCATAGCTTGCCAATGTCTGCTCTGGTTCAATGAACTAGTTTATTTACTTTACTGTAGTACATCTCTTTACCAAATCTTTCTTCCATCTATCCCAGGATTCAAATTGCAGTCCACAAGCTCCCAGGCACAGGAAATATCTTTTTTTTATTTTTGACTTAAACTAATTTCTGGATTCTGATGAGTGGTATAAACTAAATCTCAGCCAATTCAGATTCACTTCAGTTTATTCATAATCAACTTGGGATTATCTCGCTGATTTTAGGGGTTTCTCTCAACTCAGAATGTTTCCTTTCTTTTTCCGGTTGTGTCTGTATTGCAAGGCTCTGGGAGAACTAGGCATCAGTGGGAGGGAGTAATTAACTGGTCCTTGCTTCAATCTGCTCATAGACCTTTGTATTCTTTCTGATTTCTGCTTGTTGATCAACAACACACCTTTGTTTTAATGTAGTTTTTTTATACCTACATTATTTTTATTATTTTTGTAGGTCAAGAACAACAGATCGGAAGATAGCTGTGTCATACTTACAGATCTCAAGAGGCAGAGGCACATTGTGCCATTGGTCACACAACAAAGCATGAAGTTTGGTCAGAAGGCAGAGCAAAGAAGGAAACTTGGGTAAGAGACTTTACTGTGGTTTCCATGGAGGGAAAAACCAGACAAGGGAAATTAAGCAGGCTTAGGATAGGAGGTTTAAATAATTTCAGTGAGCTCTGGTATGTAGGGTCTGTTCCTCATTCTTCTGTACCTGGTCCTGGGTCAATAAGGTCAGATAGGGAGTGGTCCAGACTTTGAAAGCCCAAGTAAAGAAGATGGTTGGGAGTGTGGACTCTGGATTGGTTGGTTTGATTTGAAAAGCTATCTAGTTGAGCTGGCAAATTGTTTACTGTCTTTTGAAATTTGCCAGCCTTGGTTGGGGTAGTCCCTCCAAAGTCCATGAGATCCTTGATGTCAAAACACCAGAACACCCCTCTCCCCAAAACTCTTTCCAGATTGCAAGTGATCCTTGCTGTCTGGGCATATCCATCTGACCCATTTTAGTCTCAGGCCCCAGATGAAAATTCATCCTTGAACCACAACTAGGGCACAAGAACTTCATCAGCTTACTTTATACCAAATGAGAGTTTTTCTAGAAATCTCAACTCCTCTGTGTAACAGGGAGGAGACATACAGTCAAGGCTGACTTCCCCTTCAAAGTCCAGTTAGGAAGCAAGGCACATATTAACCCTATCACAGGACCCCAGCCTGACCTGTGATTCTATAGTACCAGCTCCTGGTTCAGCCAGAAGGATGATAACAGGCATACAATCATTTTCCTGAACATTCCATGTTTTTAAAATCTTGCTTTTCTCTGGCTTAACTCTCTCATCCAGCCTGGAGAAAACTGGGGATGAATTGGGTGGGAAAAACTCACTCTTGCCAACTTTGAATTCTTTCCAATCTGTTGTTCGGTGCATAAACTTTATGCCCTGTGCCCCTTGGGACTGTGGATTATAAAACTCAAAACCAAGGCTTTAGAAACTCATAACTTCTCCCTTCTCATACCACTGCCTCTGTCACAATACTCAAAAATTTATTTTGACACTTGAAAGCTGAGCTTTGGCTCTTTTTGTTTTTCTTCTGACATTTTCTTTTGTAATACCTCAGAGGAGGAGCCCTGGGAAGGAGAACCACATGGGCTAATACATCTAAATATTCTCTTACCACACCAGTTATGCCACTGGGTATTCTCTTATTTCTCCCTCTTGATCTCTGCCTCCAGTGCTTGGCAGGGACCCTGGTTCTTCATCCTGAACTTCCGTGTCCTTTCCTGCTTGTAAAATCTCCCTTCCCCAGTGGAGCTGTGCTACCATCACTGAAATAATTCTCCCCTATACACAGACATGAAAAAGAAGTTTCAGCCTCTGAAGAAATTATGATAATGGCAGATTCTGAAATTTTCAACCAATATAAATATTTTCTTTTCTTTTTTCTTAACAGATCTGGATACCAAACCATCTAAATGAAGACCGATATGTTTAATATGTCAATTCTCTGCCTTGTACAAAATGAGAGACTTCTACAGCAAAAATTTAAGGGTAAGTGAGAAACTGAAACTAACAAGCTTAGTGTCTTTGTCTGCAGACAAAGTGGCTTCACTCTAGACTGCAGTTCCTGGGCACTGAAAGGCTGCCTGCCTGCCTCCATGCATCTGTCCTTCCTTCATTCACTTGTTCAATAAATATTTATTGAGCACTTGTTATGAGCCAGGAACTAATCTAGTCACTGGGGATGTATTAGTGAACAAAAGAGACAAGTCCACCACCCTCACAGAATCCATGTTCTAATGACAAGAAATAAATGCTTAATTGCTAACACTATAATAGTGCTTATTATTATGTGCCAGGCACTGATCTAACGCCCTCAATTGCCTGATGAGATTGTTACTATTATTTCCTTCCCTATTTTCTAGATAATGTTTAGTAATTTGACCAAGATTGTGGAACTGGTGTGAGGCAGAGCCAGGGCATCAAACCCAGGCAGATGAGCTCCAGTGCCTATCTCTCAATCACTCAGTCTACTGCCTCCAACTTAGAAGTAAATTATAGAGGGTATTGAAAGGCAATCATTTCTATCTGGTGGGAATGAGTAGAAAAATTGGGCAGAACATGTAGAGGAGATTATGTGTGTATGTGTGTGTGTGTGTGTGTGTGTGTGTGTGTGTGTGTGTGTGTGTGTATGCATTTTTTTACCCCATTCTGGGACCAAACCCAGGGCCTTGCTTTTGCTAAGCAAATACTCCACCATTGAGCTACATCCCCAGCCCAAAAATGCAATCTTAAAGAGCGTAGTCATGGAATACTTGACTAAGATGTCTCATTTGAGTAGAGTTGAAGCAGAAAGGAGGACAAGAGAGACAAAAATGTACAGGATATCTGTTTAGAAAGAGGGAACAGCAATTGCAAAGTCCTGAAGTAAGGATCATGCCTGTCCCTCACAGGAGCGATTTCACACATTACTGCATCAAAGTGAAATGTATATTTGCATTACAAGATACCCATGTTTGAATTCTGCGATGACTGGCAGAATGCAAAACTTTCAAAAATGATCTATCATGTCTCCTAATAATTTCAAAGTAACAGTTTTGTAACTTTCTTTTCTACAACTAAAAAAGAAACAGATGAGATGAAGAGGAGTTAAAAAGAGACTGAGAGGGCTGGAGCAGTGGCTTGGAGGTTACGACACAAGTATATGGGTTCGAACCCCAGAACCCACTTACACAACTGAGTGTCAGAGCAATGAAAGCCATGTGAAAAACTCAATAAAAGTTGATTCTTTCTGTCTCTGTTTCTCTCTCTCACTGTCCTTCTCTCTTAAAAAAAAAAAAAAAAAGAGAAACAGAAATAAAACATGAATTACTATCATTCTTTGAAACTGTTGATGACATATTATAAAGGACTGATAAAAATGCTAGGCATATGAGAATAAGAACAAGTTTAGATTTTACTTTTTTCCTTTTGCGATGAGAAAAGCCATTCTTGTTAATTTTTCTTAAAAATGCCTAAACATCGTATCTTAACTGGCACAATATTCCTCCTGGTTAACACAGGCATCAGGCAGGTGGTAAACCTGAAGGTTCTATCTGACTTGACTCATGAAGGGAAAGAATTTGCAGAGCTGATCTTGGTTAAAGCTAAGTTGATGCTTATTGTTGCATTTACTTTTCCCTGGAATTCTCCAAACTCCTCACCAACCAGTTGATATTGTTCCTGATTTACAGGAATTAGAGATTAAACAGCTTGCAACGGAGGCTGCCCAGCTAGATCCTGGCAGAACCAATGTGAGGCTTATGAATGCCTGGCTGGCTGTTTTGCTCTGCTCTGTAACAGATGGCTTGTTTCTAAGGACAAAGTTCTTTATTTTCTTTCAAATTTTCTTTGAGTTGTATAAAGAAAGGAGGTCCTGGCAGTCAGTATTCTCCCTCCTCAGTCCTAGAAGACATTCATCAAGGTCTGATGAGAAGAGATTGTAGACTCAGAACCAAGAAAACAGGGCATGGATTCCAGCTTTTCCCACTAACAAGTGATGCAGCTTTTTAAAATGGGCTTTTTCTCCTCTTCAAACCTCTCTTAAAAATTGAAGACAAAAATTGCGATTTTTATAGTTATCCTAGGGTTTTTTAGAAAAAAAAGTCACACAATAGATTAAAGTATATTGAAAACTAGAGTCTTTAACAATAAAAGGGTATACTATTATCCTGACCTATTTTCCTCTTTTTATTCATGAATAATTCTTAAGATTTTTTTCCAGTTTACTATGCTTCTTGTCTAAACTTCCATAGCCTCCTATTTTCTTACCTGTATTTACCACTTAAGCAATTTTCCTTCAAAACTGACTTTTTTTTTAAGAGCGAGAGTGACAGTGAGAGAGAGAGAGAAAGAGAGAATCAATTTTATCTAGTTTTTCATGTGGTCTTCATTGCTCTGACACTTCATTGTGTACGTGGTGCTGGGGTTTGAACCATGTCCTCATGCCTGCCAGGCTAGTGCCGTAACCATTGAGCCACTGCTTCAGCCCCCCAAGCTGACTTATTTTTAAATTAAATTCTTTTAAGTTGATTTATGACCCTGAATATTCCTTAATGCTATAGTTTTTCTTCGATATGTCCTCTTGTCTGCAATTACTTTGTATATATTCTTGTGTGACATTGGTTGTTGCTCACTTTGATATAGTACAAGGACCCCAGCAGTCAACTTGATTTCATCCAAGTTTCTGACTGTACTTATTTGGCCACGCTGTTCCCATCTGCCTGGACCAAAGGGATGGAACACAAGCAGCTGGTTCCGCCAACAGAAGGGATGCATATGCATTTGGGGGAAGTATGGACTCCATGCCGAGGAAAACTAAAGAAAGTGAGGGGAGCCTAAAAAAGAAGCAATAACCACAGAGACATGAGAAAATGAAGCTGTTCTGAATTAATTACAAAGTCAACCACAACTCTTTAAGGAGACACAGAAGTTTTCTTTCCTCTGTTTTTCTTTGATTTCCCCATTGTACAAATTTCATAGACAATGTTTAATGACTTTTCTTATAAATATAATCTAATCTCAAAACACCAATATGAAGGTTGAGTTGAGAGAAAAATTTCTCCTCTGATAAATTATCTTGGTGTTTTGGATATTAATTTGATGATAATTTTTTTCCCCTAACCATTTAGTCCCCTTCATCTCCCTGTTTGTTTTGCTCCAATTCCTTACTCTTGTTTACTTTTTCTGGCTTTTAATTTTTTTTAAACCAGAAATACTCATTGTAATCTCTTTCCCTGTTCTTGACAGTGATCCTTGAGAAATCAGGGATTATATTATTTATACAACATTTCTATTCCCAACTCTATATACCAATGTAATTCCTTAATAAGCTGATAAATGAATGTCTCAGTCTCCATTAATCCTGTGTGGAATCACTCTTCCCTCTCTAAATTAATACCAAATACCAGCAAATCCTCACTCCTTCTACTTCTGAACTCTGGTGTGGTGGTTTCAAGCTATGCCTTGGGGTCTCCTTGGATTCTGGAAATAAAAAACTGAAAAGGCATGTTCTACTGAGAAAGTAGGGCCATGTCTAGCAGACTGGGATCCACAGAAGCAGATGCTCAGACTCAGTTTTGTGGGGCAGAGGAAAGGTATTTAATAGTGACCAAGACCTGTGAAAGGAAGAGGTGGCACAGCTAGCAGAAAAGGAGCAGCCAGATGTGATGAGGTTGAAGAAACCACAGTCGACCGGTGTCAGAACACAAGAGGAGGATGTTGGCAAATACAGACTGTAAGAGATGTCCCTAACTGAGCCAAAATGGCTAGGTCTTTACAATGCTGTGTCCTGATCCCCAGGTGTGAGCTGAGAGCCCAGAGGAGGAGGCTCTTTGCAGTTGTGCTCCATCTAGAAGGAGCTGACAGCTGGAGGCTATTGGCTGCTGAACTCCCCACAGCTGGGAAACAAGTCTCATCTTGAAGAAAAATCTGTGTGGAACATCTATGTACTAAGTGACTTGTCAGAATTATAATCATATGTATGGGTTTAAAAGTGCATACACTGGGGCTGGAGAGGTGGCTCAGTGGTAGGACACTTGCCTAGCATGCATGTGGACCCAGGTTTGATACCCAGTACCACTTATACAACTAAAGGAAGGAAAAACAAAAACCAGAAGAAAAAATAAAAATTAACTCTTTCTCTCACGCCCCCCCCCCCTTGGAAAAAAGTGCGTATACTACTTAGTCACCCTTGAGGAGTTCAACTCCACACCAAGCGGTTCTGAATTTCCTTAAAAGCATCTCTGAATTATTTCAGAACTCAGGCCTCCCTTTTGTCCACAGCACAGTTAGCCTTTAGAGCAGGTTATAAACAAGTCCTAAAAGAAAAGCTCTGTGCTTTTCCCCATTGCTCACAGCAACTAGCAAATCTGTTGCAACCACAGGTGAAGAAAAGACTTACATTGTGGGTGTTAAAATTACCAGGCAAGCAACTTCTATGCTCAATGTCACTGTCCTCATATATCAGGAACAGGTGCTGACCAAGAAAAAGTGGTCAAACACCAGCTTGAAACAGGCTTTAATTTTGTATCTGATGGTAGCTGTATTAGCAAAAAATGAATGGGAACTGTAATAATTAATCAAAGGGACTGCACTTCCTGAAACATGAGGAAGCTGTTACAAACCACACTGCAATATGATTTCCTTTTCTCTCTCCCCTGATCCGCTGTCCCTTCTCCATGTGATGGTGTCTTCCCATTCTTGTTTAGACACTTCTGATTTTTGCAAGTTTATTCTGCTTTGGGGGATAAAAGAGGGTAGAGAGAATTGTCTGGAATTGATTATATGAACTACACAGAAGGCCACTGTTCTGAAGCAATTGCGTCTGTGAAAATCTGAAGTTAGTCTCAGTGGTCCATGAGGATTGTGTGGTTTCCTGGGAAGGCTTTACCAAACATTCAGTGCTGTCTGAAGGTTCTTTCCTCTTGGGATTTCACATATGTACTGACATACTTTATTATGGCTTGAGCAGATGTGTCACCAATAGTGATTAAAACCCAACATAAATGGCTTGCCAGAGCATCTGAGCAAAAAGAAGTCATCAAGAGTTTGGGAGTGTTTGTTCTTTCTATTTCAGACTAGTGATTACTACAGGATTGGGTTTTCAAGAATCACAACGAAGGGGTTCAAATGCCATCCACATTAATGTTTGCTTTGACAATAGGTTGCCAGAATTTGAGACAAGTTGAGAGCAGGACTTTGGATTTCTTTAGGTTCAAAAGCTTGGTGAGGGAGGTCATCAAAGGCATTACCTATTGTTTTGGATTAGAGTTATGGACCAGTTTTGATTCACCCTAGATTCTCCACCATGACATGTTACTTACAGGTATAATCCATGCAGCGGCATCTCTGATCTTATGATTCAAGTTTCTGGGGCATGTGCACGTGTGCACACATGGCACACATGTGCATCAGGGCACAGGATAGAGATGAATCACACTTCACTTGGTGTAGTGACTACCAAATGCAACACATAAAAAATACTATACTAGTTGGCAAATTTTATCTTCAGGGTGGTATACATAGTTAAGTTCATAATATGAGGACAAAAATGTTAATGTTTATTGAGCATTTACTGAATGTCAGTCCCCGAAGCTTTATAAGCACACACGTACTATGTATATTTTCACCTATTATTAGGTACAAGTATTATCTCCATTTTAAAGGTAAGGAAATTGATTCAGAAGTTTAAGCCACTTGCTTGGAGCACTCATCTGGGAAGAGGTAGAGAGCTAGGACAAAAATAAGCTATTTGCAGCTCCAGAACTGATGCTCATCTGGTAAAGAAATGACAGAGTTGGAATTTGGACCTAGATCTTTTGACTCCAATGCTTATGCCATTTTCTTTTCTTGTGGTACTGGGAACTGAACTCAGGGGCACTGGAGCTACATCTCCAGAACTTTTTAGCTTTTTTAATTTTTTAAATTTTGAAACAGAGTCTCAATAAACTGCCAAAGCCGGACTTGAACTTGTGAACCTCCTGCCTCAGCCTCCCAGGTCACTGGGATTACAGGCATGTGTCACCACCCCCAGCTGGATTTATTCTTCTAACCAGCTTTATAGTCTTGGGATTTAGAAAAAGATATAAGAAATATCCAGGTGATATATGAAAGTTGAACATAAGATCAAACACACACAAACCAACAAAACAAAACAAACACAAATTAAATTGCCTCTGCCTAATTCATGGTTGTTCACAAGACAAGGAAACGTCTTGTCCTCACCGTTTTCATTTGCGGCATTAGCTCCATGGCACCAGGCTTTACATTTTCAGGCCTCTCTAGAAGATTTCCTTGGTGTTTTGATTCCACAATAACTGAGATTCCAGACGTGCTCTTCTTTACAATTTCAGTTGTGAGCTTCCAAATACTCCAAAGTCAGCAGAAGTGAGGACAGCGGAGAGGGAGGCCTTGCCTCCTGGTCTTTTCCTCGGGCTGCTGTTTACTTTTATTCCTCAAGAATCACAAAAATAAAAACAAAGCAAGCAAATCTAGCTACCACTTCTGAAATCTCCAGGAAATTCCTTTTTCTAGAGTTTTCACTCACTGTGTTGGCTAACATTCCTGCTGATAACAGATCGAATGCATCCTCCATAATTCTGTGAGCTGCACAGGGAGAAGCTTGGGAGGAACTCTTCTCTTCAACAGCCACCAGGAGAAAAGAAGGAAGCAGGAGATTTTGCAAAATGCCAGCTTCTTAGAATTAAAACCAAGAGCCTTTCTCCTCAGACCTAGTCTATTTTGGTCATCAAGAAACAGTATATGTTGCCATTTAATAGCAATCTGATAATCAACATCTCACTGTAATTCTTAAGGTCCCATATTTGGTTCTATGAGTGTTGCATTGACTGGGAATGAGGAGCGAGAGGAGAGGATGTTGGGCAGTCACAGATGAGAAGTAAATGGTTGTTGTTATTGTTATTTTTCCTCAAGATGACCCTTCCCTCTCAAAGAACAATGTGCTGTGATCTCTGGCTCCCCTAGCTTTACATCATTCATGTTACCCTGCAGCAGAAACAGATTGGTGTATATCTGCACTGCCCCCAGAGAGTTACCCTCCAATCATTGATTTGCTGCTCCAGTACAATTGCAGAAGAGCAATAGCAGGGATAGTTAAGAGTACATACAATACTTCCCAACCTAGCCATCACTTAAACTACAGTGTGGGACATCAGGGGCTCAAAAAGAAAGAAAGAAGGCAAAAATAACAGCAACACTTGAAGAAATGTTCTGTCCATTCCAAGTCAAGGAAATCATGATGCAATTTGGCTTGATTCCTTGACTACAATAGTCTCTCACTGCTCAGTAGAGAACGTTTAATGTTTGTTTTTGAACACTGTGTAATTAGATAAAAGTGGCAGTAATGACATTTTTCATCTGAGTTTAGCAAAGTGCAGCTTCATCTACTATGATCTTTGGATTCCAGCATTAACACTTCTGATAGGGGAATAATGGAATAGTAAATGGGAAAGATAGTGAAATAATTTCTGATGTAAGATATAATTGTCTATTGTCTAAGGGTCTTGTCCCATTCTTTTGGGAGCTCAGACACAACAGAGAAAACACACCACCCTTAAGCTGCTCACAATCTTGGAGGAGAGGGAGAAACCTTAGACATAGAGTGATCATAAATGCTAAGGGCTCTAAAGTGGCTTGAAGCACTAGTCTATAATACTGTATTTGATGCTGCTGAATCTAAGCTTAAGTTTTCTAAATCCCCAGCCCCACATGCTTGACTCCTGGGATCCAGAGTCAAAGTCAGACATTAAATTGCCATTAAACCTTGGAACTGCATAAAGAGGGAGGAGATAGGAAGGACACTGTAGGCAGAAAGAACACAGTGGAGTCAAAGAGATGACTAAATTGGTCCCTCTGAAGCATTAAGGTGGTACACCTTGTACTTAGGTCTATGGTTTCTTCAACAAATGTCTATGGTTAAATATGATTTAAAAGGAGCGATGGAGGGAAACATCATCTCTATAAAAGAACAAGGCAGTGTAAAAATTCTTAGGCATTTTTCCTCATATTTCTGAGGATCAAGTCTTTGCAGTTACAATTTGATTTTAACTTTTTGAATGTGAAAAGGAATTCCATATGTGTATATACTTCTTGCAGCTTGTGTGACTTTAGAAAAAACAGGCACATCTATTGCTTTCATACTTATATTAAAAATGCCAGATGCATAACCACAATTTAGGTTTGATTTTTTTTCTCAGCTCAAACAATAGTGTTCCCTAAAGCAAAATTGGCTTCACTTTAAGAGTGAATACAAAAACTTAATGTTTTGAAATCTTGCAGAATAATTTGTTGGCAGCTCAAGATCTTGTTTTGCCAAGTTTTACTCTAAAATAATTTTCTTACTCAGAGTTGATACAAGGAGTGGTAATTCTCACTTGAATATATGGCAGTTACACAACTGAGCCAATTAGCATAATGGAAGAGGGAGAAAGATACCTTATACTCATGGAAAGCACATAGGGTTTTTAATAGGAAGGACTCTAGGCCCATTGAGGTGATTAGCCAAACTTGTATGGTGGATAAAGGAATGACTACTATCAAGTTGAAACTTTTTAAAAATTTTGACCTAAGGGACTGGATCGGTGGCTTAGCAACATTGCACTTGCCTGGCATGCCTAAGGATGTGGGTTCAAACCCCAGCACTATGTATACATCCAAGTGTCGGAGCAATCAAACCCACATGAAAAATTAAATAGAGTTAATATTCTCTCTCTCTCTCTCTCTCTCTCTCTCTTTTTCTTTCCCTCTCTCCCTCTCTTTAAAAACTTTTCTTTTTAACTTAAAAACATAATTAGAACTCAGGAGGGTGGTGACTTGAGGTGTCCCACACCCCTGAACTTGGGGATCTGGCTTCAACTCAGCAACTTCCAGCAGGGCCAATAAAGAAGGGTGAGCCAAGACCTGTTCTATACTTTCTACCTTTTGGGTCAAAATCCTAGGGCTCCATAAAAGCCCAAAACAGAGATATGCAAATAGCCTTTTCAAGGGAAAAAGTCATTTTCAGCTCTACTGAACTTCATCTCTTCTAAACTTCAAAATATCTCTCTCCTTAGCATCCAAAACAGTTGAACATTTTGGTTTGCTGATCTCCACTTCTGAGATTTACAGAACAAAAGAGATCATGAAGTTATGCACTGAGAGAGGAGAGCTAGAGAGTTTGCTGGATGTACAAGGAGCCACCAGATAGAGGTGGTTGCATAGTCTACCACTCCTAGGAGGATGCCCACGTGAGATGTCTGAATGAGCAGACAGAAAAATGACAACTCATTCAAAGGGCTTATCTGCCAGGAAGCCGAATAAACCAAAAATTCTGAATAAACCACTAAAGAACCAGAGCTGCTTCTTCTAAAATGAGACTTAAAAGAAGTAGAGAAATGTATAGAGACCCAAATATAAAACTCAGGGCAGATCCTAGAACTAAAGTCATCTGAACCTTTTAGTTAAAGATAGAATAAGTTACATGAATGAGAAAGTTAGTTCTTTCTCATCAAATCAGTGTCTTGGAATGTCAGGTTGAAGAATATGTTGAACCATAGAGAAAGAAAAAGAAAAACCACATATATTAAAATAGGAGGGAAAACATGTACATTTTGAAAGATAGAGTCGTGGAAAAACAGAAGTTTCAGAATGAGAAAAAGACACTGATGCAGGAGAGATTAAACAAATAATGGAAGAAAAATTCCTGAGTTAGCAGATTTCAACAGCTTTTCAAGTTCCAGATAAGATTTCTGAGATAATACAAAGACCTAGGTGTGTCTTCATAGAATTCCTGAACTCTGATGATAAAGACCAATAAATATTTAATGCATCCAGACAGATACAAGCATTTTGCAAAGGGAAGCATTTTGCTTGGTGATGAAGTTTTCTCTAAAGATGCTTTAAAATAAAAGACTGGAGCTGTGATCAGCTATTATTCACTGACAGCTTAAAAGGACATTATTTACAGAGATTACCTTACCTGCATATTTCATCTGAGGAAACACTTAAGAAAGGACTTAAGCAAGAGAATAAACAAATGTGAACTTCAAGAGAGACAGAGGGGAGTAAGAGGCAAAACTGGTGAGCTGAAAACTTGGGAATTGATTTGTAATTAAATGTAATTGAATAATGATGGTCTATCTGAAGATGTACAAATTAAGGGATAGACAAGAATTCTTAAAAATGGGACTGATGAAAGGGAAATTCTAATAATTGTCTGAAACTAAAAGCACTAAATTATTCATGAACAAGTTTGGATGGGAAAAAGGGGAGTAAAGTAAAAGAATTCCAAAGATCTCATATGGGGTGCAGATGGGGTTGAGAGGAAGCTGGTGGGCATGTGAAAAATATGTTAAAGGTCATGCCTTATTGAAAGGAGGGAGAGAAGCAGTAGATGAATAAAGAACTATGAAAGCATTATGATCTTGCTTTCATAGAATATTAAAGAAATATGCATTATAATTATGACTATGAGGAAATGAAAAGTAATCATTAAGGAAAGATAAAGTTACAGTAAAACTTCCAAGGAAATGAGGGGAGAAAAAGAAAATTAATAAAGTTTACAACAACTATATCATAAAATCAAACTAAGGAAAAAGAAAAAAAATCCTAAAAAAATATAACAAACAGAAGGTAAAGAGTAAGGAATAAAACCAAGTATATCATGATACAAAGAATAAAAGACCAAATTATCCCAACAAAGACAGAGAATGATTGATTGGAGTAAAAATCAAAGTTGGGCTATATACCATTTACTAGAAATATGGTTAAAATGAAACAATAAAGTTTGAAAATAGGGATAGAAAAAATTAGGGACAGTAAATAGAATTTAAAATTAAAATTCCTGAATAAAAAGGAAATTATATACTAAGTGTAATGTATAAAATTGGAAATACAATGATAAATATGTAGATACCAAACAATGCAAAAAAGTTAAACCAATAAAGCCAAAACTACTAGTAATTCAAGAAGAATTATGTAAAACATAAAAGATGGTGGCATATCTCAATTTGCAATTTTTTCAATTTTTCAGAATCAGAAGGATCCAGAAGGCAAAATATTAACAAAGAAATTTAAAATTGACTAAATTGAAAAATTTAGTCAACCAACTGGATTTATTGTGTTAAATCTTAAATTTTCTTTTTCTTTTATTTTTTTTAAATTAGAGGACAGTGAGAAAGAGACAGAGACAGAGAGAATCAATTTTTATTGAGTTTTTCACATAGCTTTTATTGCTCTGACACTTAGTTGCATACATGGGTGCTGGGGTTTGAACCTGCGTACTTGCGCATTCTGGGAAAGCACTGTAACTGCCCAGCCACTGCTCCCGCCCCTTAAATTTTCTTAACAGAGAATATTTTTGTTACACTCAATGGAAATTTATGAAAATCAATTTGGATACATATTTGGATATTTGGATACATATAAAACTTAAATACAAAAATTTTATGATAAAGGTCTCTCTCTTCGAATAACCCAATAAAATTGGAAACACTTAAATAGAAAAATTTACTCTTTGTAATTATAAATCACTTTCTTATATAACCTTTAGTCTAAACAGGAAGTAAAACTAAAATTGCATTCTACCTGTAAAAAATGAAAATAAAATGTTTGTACCAACACAGGAAATAGCAAAAGTAATATTCACAGCAAAAGCTATAATCATAAATGCCTTCATTTATATTAAAAAACAATAAAACTAAGGTAAATTAATATTCATCTTGAAAATGCAAAATAACAAAGTCTACCAAAGCAGACTAGCAACGGAGAAATAATTTAATACAATCTAAAAGTAAATGGACAAGAAAACAAAACGAAATGGAAATAGTAGAAGAGGTAAATTCAAAACCTAGTTCTTTGACAAGTCTCAAGAAAATCTAGAAAAGATGAACATCTAGAATTCAAATCAAGGGGGAAAAGAAGTGAAAGTACAAAAATCTACAAGGTTATGAACCCACATGGGACCTAACCACATCTAGAACAGAATAAATTCAAAGAATACAAAGAAATGTTATATGAAAATCTACAGCAACAATTTAAAAATTTAGAGAAATAAAAACATAAACAATGAGTTAAATAAAGAAGCATTGGAAAATTTAAGCAGACTGGCTAATACTGAAGCAGTTAAAAGAGTATAAATATCTACTGTCAGAAATAGTGACATGATAACATCACAGCTGAGTTCTCTGTTCCTTCCTTCTTCTCTTCCTACTTTAGACATTTATTCAGAACTTCGTAAATGTCAGTTACTATTTTAGATACTTTTGGACAATATTAAATAAAAATGCTGTCCTCAGAGAGCTTACTTCTACCTTATAGCTCTTAGAAAAAGATGGTAGGCTGCTCGACTCATTTTATATTTTATCATTTTAAGATCAAAATGTGCTTTAAATAGTATGAAACAATAGATCCACAAATTAATCTCACTAATAAATACAGATATTAAACTATAAATAAGAAATATAGGGTATAGATGGTGCAAAGATATACTAAAAAATGTTTGTCCTAGGAATTCAACCAATGTCTGACTATATAATTTCTTATGTCAATAAATTAAAGAGGTAATATAAACATACTGCTACGGTCTGATTCAGGTTGAGATTTAATTGCCATAGCAACACTGCTGGGAGGTGGGGGCCTAATGGGAGGTGTTGAGGTCATGTAGGCTCTGACCTCATGAATGGATGAAGGTCATTATTGAGAAAGTGGGTTAATTTTCAATGAGACTAAGTTTTTAAAATGAGTTGAGCTTCTTCCTGATCTCTGCTTAACACCTGCTCCCTTTTCGTGTACCACATTATAATCCTCTCCAGATGCTGGCACCCTGCTCTTGGACTTCCCAGCCTCCAGAACTGTGACCCAAATGAACTTTTATTTCAGACTGTAGCATTGAGTCATAGCAGCAGAAAATGAAGCAATGGTATCTGAGGAAGTGTCTCATTAAATTCCTAAAATAAAACTCAAACAAAATAGGAACAGATGGACAAGTATTATCTACATAAAGAGTTAAAATACTGATTCCATTATTATGTAAACTATTTCTCCCCACACAGAGCCTCTTCCCTTTATTTGTAGTAGCTCTACAGAATTAAAAATTCTCATCCTAGTTTTTATGTATAATCACACAAATCATAAAATAAAACAAGGATTTAGTCATAGTCAACACCTAGACACCTGAAACAAACTGAAAGACTACAAGCCCAATGACCTTTCTGCTAAATTTCTAGCCACTTGAGACCTGTGCAGAGAAAGTGCTTAATCAACTCTTTTTCAAGTAAGTCACTTAACCTCCATGAGCCTTTAGTATCTTATAAAAGAATAGGAGTCAGTTCCTGCCTAACCTGTCTAGTTGATATTACACTATAATCATTAATATATGTGAAACAGTTTTGTGAACTGAAATGCCAACCAGTTGTGAACTTTCTCATTTAAAGGAGAATCTATCAATTTAAAAGACAACATGATTGGGCTGGAGCAGTGGCTTGGTGGTTATGGTGCTTGCCCGGCATGCGCGAGAACACGGGTTCAAACCTTAGCACCCATGTACAAAACTAAGTGTCAGAGCAATGAAAGCCATGTGAAAAACTCAATAAAAATTGATTCTCTCTCTTTATCTCTCTCTCTCTCTCACTGTCCTCTCTTTTTTAAAAAAAAGAGAGAGAACATGATTAAATTTCAAATGTATAAGGATGACAACTGCCAAGGGTTTTCAGAGAGTTCAGCTGTGATCCTCAGGAAGAACTTCTTGAATTGGCATCATACTGAGCTAGATATTTATCCTTACTACTTGTGATCATCACTGCCTATCTGATATTACAGTCATGCATGTTGTGATTGTTTAATTATTTGAGCCCTTTTTGAAATTTTACCCATTCAGTTGGCAAATATTACTAAGCACTTTCTATGTGCTAGGCTGCCATGGTAAATATTATTAACAGAGTGGCTCAGGTTAAAAGCATATCAGGTATGAGTTCCTTCTCTCTGGTTCATAGATGGTACATTTGCAATGCATCCTCACAAGGTGGAAGGGGCTAACTAACTCTCTGGGGTCTCTTTTATAAGGATACTAATCCCATTCATAAGTACACAGCCCTCCTGATCTGATCATTCCCCAAGGTACCACCTTCTAACGCCCTCACCTTGGTAAAGGATTTAACATATGAGGTTAGGGACACACAGATATTCAGATGATAGCAATACTGTATGTTACCTTTGATTTAAGCAATATGTTCTTGAAATTAAATATAGGTTAAAGAATGCACTTAAATTTTTTTCAACTATAATGCACCAATAAAAAATATGGAAAAAAATTTAAAGTTTGTGTACCAGCAAAATAATCTCAGAAACCATAAGTAGTACATGTGTCTTGGTTTTGTAAACAGAAGGACTAGCAAACAGCAAATTAAGAAGCAGAACTTTGCTCTAGGGTTAGTTTAATAAGGAGGCAAGTCTCATGCTAGGACCAATTTTGGTGGATAATAGCGAAAGACTTGAGTCACTTGCTCTCGATGAATGAAGAGGTACCACTACAACATCTGAAACAAGAAGATAAATCCATGCTTTCTAGGTAAGGCAGGGCTATGCTTATAGGGCATAGCTTATCCACACAAACTTCCAATCAAATATAACTGATTGGGAAGCATGAAGTTCAAGATTGGTGGGCTTGCAGAAGATTCACCTTAGATATTTGTTGGCCCTGAGCCTGGATGCCTAGTCAGTGAAGTGTAGCAGCTGCTGATTGTTTGGCTGACTCTCCAAAGCCAGGTTGTTTGTGATTGGTAGATTCTCAGATGCAGGATTGTGAAATGTTAAAATGCTCATTTGGAAGGAATTTACCACCAGTGGCTAATGTTATAAAAAGCAGTGTCTATCATCCTAGATAGGCAAGTTTTTTTATTTTTATTTATTTTTATTTTTTTAAAGAGAGAAGGATGGTGTGTGTGAGAGAGAATCAATTTTATTTAGTTTTTCATGTGGCTTTTGTTGCTTGGACACTTCGCTGTGTTTGCGGTGCTGGGGTTTGAACACGCATACTCGTGCATGCCAGGCGAGCACTTTAACTGCTGAGACACCGCTCCAGCATTTTTTTTTTTGTTTTTAATTTTTAAATACAACTAAAAAGATGAGTAACAAAATTATTCTTAAGTGGGCAATGAATTAATTCAACTTCAGGATTCAGAATTGTACCTATTGAAGTTCTCAAAAGACTAGCCAGAGCAATCAGGGATGTGAACAAAATCAAAGGGATACAGATGGGAAGGGAAGTAGTCAAACTAACTGTTTGCTGATGACGTGATTCTATACCTAGAAGACCAAAAATCTCCACCAAAAGACTTCTAGAACTGATAAAAGAATTCAGCAAAGTAGGATACAAAATCAACACCAATAAATCAATAGCTTTTCTATTCTTCAACAGTGGTTCTGCTGAGGAAGAAATCACAAAACCATCCAATTTATAATAACCTTAAAAAATACAATAAAATACTTTGGAATTAATCTAATGAAGGAGATGAAAGACCTCTACAATGAAAGCTACAGAACACTGAAGAAAGAAACTGAAAAAGACCTTAGAAGATGGAAAGACCTCCCATGTTCTTAGATAGGCAGAATTAATATTGTCAAAATGGCCATATTACCAAAAGCTGTATATAGATTCAGTGTAATCTTCATCAAAATACTGAAGCCGTTCTTCAAAAAATTAGAAAAAAAACAGTATTTAAATTAATTTGGAAAAATACGAAACCTAGAATAACTAAAGCAATAATGAGCAAGAAGATCCTAGCACCATCACAGTACCTGATCTGAAATTATACTACAGAGTTATGGGACCAACAATAGCATGGTATTGGGATCAAAATAGACATGAAGACCAATGGAACAGAATAGTAAACAGGAGAAAACCCCATGTGCATACAGCCATTTGATATTTGACAAAGATGCCAAAAAATATACGCTGGAGAAAAGTCAGCCTTTTAAATAAGTGGTGCTGGAAAAACTGGATAGCTACATGTAGAAGAATGAAATTAGTATCCTATCTATCACCCTTCACAAATGTCATATCAAAATGCATCAAAGACTCAGGAATTAAACCAGAAATCTTGCAACTTCTAGAAGAAAATACTGGATTGTCTCTCCATCATATTGGTGCTAGCATTTATTATCATGACCCCTAAAGTTTAAGAAATAAAACCCAGAATCAATAAGTGGGATGGCATCAAACTGCTTTTGTGACAGGGAATTAATATCCAGAATAAATAAAGAACTAAAGAAAACACTTAACACCAAAAAAGCAAATAACCCAATCAATAAATGGGCAAAAGAATCAAATAGACATTTCCCAAAAGAAGAAACATAAGTGGCCAAGTATATGAGAACGGTGTTCAATATCACTAGCAAACAGGGAAATGCAAATCAAAACTACACTAAGATCTCATCTCATTCCAGTCAGAGTAGCATTTATCAAGAACACAAAAAATAGTAAATGCTAGTGAGGATGTATGGAAAAGTTACACTAATATACTGTTGATGCAATTACAGACCAGTATAGTCACTCTGGAAAGCAATATGGAGATTTCTCAAAAACTAGGAATGTAACCACCATATGACACATCTATACCACTCCTTGGTATTTATCCAAAAGAACTAAAATCAGAATACTATAGTGATAATGCCATCTCAATATTCATAACAGCACAATTCATAATGGTCAAATTATGGAATCAACCCAGATGCCTATCAATAGATGAATGAATTAAGAAATTGAATTGTCACACACACACACACACACACACAAATGGAGCTTTACTCAGCCATAAGAATAATGAAGTTATGACATTTGCTGATAAATGGACAGAACCAGAAAACATCATGCTAAATGAAATAAGCCAGCTTCAGAAAATCTCTCAAATGTGGAAGCTAGAGCAAAATAAGGGAAAGGAGAAGGTGAATTGGATATTATAAATATATATGGAAATCATGGGTTAGAAGAAGGAGATCAAGAGGGGGTGTAGGGACAGGAAAGAGGAGAAAATGGTGGAGTGAATTTAAAAAACCATGCTATGTGCTTAAATAAATATCCCACAGGAAATTTCACCTTTATGTAGTATAAATAGAACGAATCAATCAAAACAACTAGATGAGTGAAAGAAAGATCAGTAGCTCAGAGGAAAGAGAATGGGAAAAGGAGGAAGAGAAGGAAAAGGAGGGGAGTGTGAACTGAAACCAAATTCCATGCATATATGATTTTGTTGGATGAACAAAAATTGTAGTTACTAAAAAGTTATTTATGTTTTATTTAAAAATATTTTTAACAAATGTAAAATCCATTAGAGCAGCATTATCAATATGTTTAAAATTGCTTGGACTACAAATGAAAGCTGAGGAGAAAAAGTAGCTATCAGTAAATAAATAAATCTCCTCCTTGGAGCCCATGATAAAGAGGTGCCCACATGAGAATGAGCTTCCTTTAGAAAGTCTGCCTGTGACCTTGCCTGGTGTCTTAATATTATGGGCCACCTCAGTTTCAACCACCTGTAGAAGATGACTGACTGCTTAGTGGTATCCTTTACAGATCCCAAAGTGAAGTTTGCATATGCCACATAGTCTTTAACTCAGCACCCAAAATTATCCCGATGAATTTAGACAATTGCTTGCTACACATTTTTCATTGAATCTTATGTGTTTATAGTGTACATGTGGATGCAGGAACCATCAGGTGTGCAGTTGGCTTACTCATGCAATTTCGCTAATAATGTTCTACTGTTCTGCTTCCTTATCTCTACTTTTTTGAACCCCATACATTGGATCCAATTTAAGATTTTAAAAATTATTCAATATGATTTCTTTCATAGATATTCATACATATATATACACAGACACCCATGCCTCTAACGTGTGTATGTGCATACTTCTAATTGCTCTGTTTTAGGTAATTTTTTTCTTTAAAATATACTTGAAATTTGGTTTATAAATAATTTCTACAATTTAATATCATGGCATGACTTTCAGGACTCATTACGGTCATAAAAACAAGTATGTAAGCCTCCCATATCATTAATTTATTTTGTCAGCTATAAAACATAGTAGATGTCTTACTGCAAAGTGATCCTTATGCCATTTGGACCCAAGGTTCATTGTTCTAATTAATCTAGACTGACCACATTAAGACATATTGGGATTGTTCTGCTGCAAATCCAAGATCTTCTTGAAGTGTGATGCTTCAATTATTTTTCCATATAGACTCTCATTGTTCATTTTCTCCTTATTTTTGGGGAAAATTATGTGATATAGTTTATTGGTATTCTTTGTGTCTATTACATATCTATTACATATCATCATGTAATTCACCATAGTTGCTACGGAAGCTAGTTTTTCTTCTTATATTATTAATAAACAGAAATGATAGCAGTGATAACAACTTACTTGCTTATCTATTATTTAATTCCTGTTTATGAATTATAAAAAAAAACTTGCTGAGTTCCTAGTAGGTGCCAATATTTGGCAAGATTCTTCAGGAAATACAAAGATGAATATTTCGCAATCCAGTGAGAGGCTCATACTATAACTCACAAAGTCTTGGAAATTTATAATGTGAACATGAGATATGCATGTTAGGAAAGTATCTCTAACTCTAAGCTTCAGTGTCCTCATCTGTAAAGCAGAGACAGTAGTAAAAACATTCTGATAGAGGCCTTATGAAATTTGCTGAAATGATATAAGTAAAATGCTTAGTAGAGTGCCCAGAACTTAGTACAATGCTGATATTCCATTTTTAAATCATGTGTTTGTATGTGTGGTATGTATATTTAACTTTTATTGATATTAAATGGAATGGGAATGGTTATCTCCTATTACACACAGAAGTATAAAACTGTAAATGATTTATTCAGTCAATAGCAGAAATAGCCCCAAGACAAATCATGTCCAAAAATGTCTGGTTCCAGTCATCCTGAACTTTGTCTTGGTTCAGAATAAAGGCTCTCAAGTGCAACCCTAAGGTGGGGAAGACTCACAGCCATTGTGATGGTGCATAGAACTTGTCCTACTGTTTTAATCCACACTTGGCTCCAGCTTACCAAAGCACAGGCTCTGCCTTGCAACATGGTAATGGCTCATTAGAGTCAAACATGGACAGATATGATTGTAGAAGGGTTTGCTTTTACTTCATATGGTTAGAGCCTTAGCTCTAACCATGCTGCCTCTGTCAAACCTTCTTCACCTCTGGCACTGGCCAAAGGAATATAGCCCTTGCTCAAAAATACCCTCCTGAATATGTCTGTGTATTGCTATTTGAGATCTTATTAGTTCACCTTCAGTGCTGCATGTTGCACTTGGCAAATCCCCAAAGAGAGAATTACATTTAAAAACAAAACCTAAGGGTTTAGAGTAGAAAAGAAATGATCTTAGTATTTTCAACTCACCACTTATGCTAGTTAGCTTGGGTCATCCCTATGGAGAGGGAAGGGTTGTGCTGTATTGTGTCTTGTCCAGCTGACCTTCCGGTGCCCTACGTACAGACCAAATCAAACAAGAAAACTGAGCAAGTCATCATTTTCTTCTCTACCGAAAACTTCTTGCCCCAAAATGTTTTTCTTTTGACTAATCCTCTCTGCCCTACCACCAACTTCAGACCCATTTCTCCCATTTCTATGCTCTTCTCAGTCTTCAGAGCCGATTTGGTCTTTCCTTCACAGCACTTAACCCTACTCAACCACAACGGAAGTTTCGATGGTGTACCTTCCCCACCAGGTACTGTGCACTTCGGGGTTTGTCCATCACTTGGGCTCATCTTGCATAGTGACTGGCATAAAGACTGCCAGATAGGGCAGAAACAATATTATACTGAAGTCATTCAGATAGCAGTTCAAATGCGGCCCTAGCTCTTTGCCAACTGTACTGTGTTAATAAGTTACCTAAATTATTTGACCCTCATTTTCCTAATCTGTCAAGTAGAAATATCTTCTTTATAGAATTGCCTTAAGTATTAGAAAGAGCAAATGTGAAGTTCCTATCATGCAGTAGAAACTTAATAAATAATTTATTATTATTGCATCAGATGACTAATAAATGTGTGCTAAATAAGAGCCACCATGGATTATTGTAAAACTTATTGTGAGCTTCAGGTCTCCACCAGTTTTCTCCTCTTTCTCTTTTTTTCCCATTTCTCTCCCAGAATTACTCTGCCCATGCAAAATTATAGAATGAGTGAAGGAGAATGGGTTTATTTACTTGAGGTACAAATTAGTCCTTATAAAAAATTATTTTTTGCAAGTCAACATCCCTTCACCAGCCACACACACACACACACACACACACACACACACACACATATCTCTCTATACCTGACTCTTTGTGTGTGGGGAAAGGTGTCCAGCACAACACAAACTGTACATACTGTAATAAAATATAGTATAAAAAGAACCGCACACTGTGCCTCTGCAAGAGTACAGCTTTAATGGCCATGTGCAGAGGACGGACAGCAGCAGGCTAGCTAAACAGCCACCATATGGTAAGCTGGAAGAGGAGAAACCTCCAGGTAGGAGGGAAGAACTGTTCCAAGGACATAGGAAAGTAGAATTTCTAAGCTCATGGCAGAAAATGGCCTGAGATGCTCAGGCAGGTAGGTGATGAGGGCTAGTCCTCTCCTGAAGTGGTCAGTATCCCACAGCAAAGGCTTACTCATTTTTAGTTACAGTTACTCACTTTAAGCAAAAAGATTGATATTGCTATCATTATTTTTAAACAAGATCTTATACCACAATGGGTAGGGAAAGCATTTGTTAAAGTTAATGAAATATTAGAGGACATAATGTTTGGGGTTTAAAATGTATGATATTATCATCTATGATATATTTGGCTAATCCTGGCTCTCATCTATATGTGTAAGAAACAAATCATCATCTTTCAGGTGTTATAATGCAAATGTCTCTTGGAATCATACATATCTTCGATTTGTTCAAATCAAATTCTATTGGGTAACCTTGGTCTCACACACACATGTGTGTGTGTGTATGTGTGTGTGTGTGTGTGTGTATACATACATACATATTCAATTGTACATATGCCAAATTTTATATAATATAATGTGTTTTATATAATATACATGCATTTGTATACATAACTGAGTTACGGTGGGGATTAAAAAGGTACTTGGTAAATTGTTATTATTTTTATTCATAATGTCATTCTCCCCAGATACCCCCCGCCATATACACTTGCTTGAACCTGGATACATAGACACACCATGCATGGCCTTGATGAAAGTAGTGATTATTGGGGTTCTTTGATCTGCTGTCCTTGGATTGGCATCCACCTCAGATGAAGATCTGCTATCTAAATAAACCACACACAGAGCATCCCAACATTCTACCAATGTTTTCCTTGCTTCATACTCCATCTCTCATATAAGGTTTAAACAAGTTAAGGGCTGAGAGAACTCCCTCCCCAATTTTTTAATTGATACACAAATACAAACAGTCTTTTCTTCAATTTTCACCTCCCCTGAAAAAAATCCCATCCATAAAACTATGCAGCACTGAGCATGGCACTGGAATGGGACTGTACATCCAGAACCATGAATATTTAAAATTAAATATTGCTCACAATTTTAAGTTCTTTTAGCTATCCTTCTAGTTGCCACCTTAATTCCTTCCCACTCTGATATTCTGTGATATGCTTTCTACCAGTCTCCCGTCAAATACCCATTTATTCTTATGAAAAATTATTTAGCTCTTTGTTGCTGTTTACTCACTTCCTGACAACCTATGCCTCCAAGGTATCTCTCAACTTCTATCTCCACGTGACTGATCAAAGTATTTTCCTAAACAGAGACGGTTCCTTTCCTAAGGAAATGGCTGGACTACCAAACACTTTTTATAAAGCAAACATAAGTCTCATATCAAAATCTAACAAAAACTCATCAAGAAAAGAAAACTATAGTCCAATTTGCCTGATGAACATAGATGCAAAAATCCTTAATAAAATTCTAACTAATCAGATCCAAAAGTGCATTAAAAAGATAATACATCATGATCAAGTGGGCTTCATTCCCAGAAAACAGGGCTGGTTCAACATTCACAAATCAATAAATGTAATTCACCACTTAAATAGAATTAAAAATAAAAATCATATAATCATCTCAATCAACACAGAAAAGGCCTTTGATAAAATTCAACATCCCTTTATGCTCAAAACCCTGGAGAGGATAGGGATCAAGGGAAGATTTTTAACTATGTAAGATCCATTTATGAAAGACCCATAGCAAACATTTTGCTCAATGGAGAAAGACTAAAAGCATTTCCACTGAATTCAGGAACAAGACAAGGCTGTCCACTTTCCCCACTCTTATTCAACATAGTCCTTGAAACTCTTGCCAGAGCTATCAGACAAGAGAAGGAAATCAAAGGAATTTGAATAGGAAAAGAAGAAGTCAAGTAGTCTCTATTTGTGGATAACATGATCCTCTACCTAGAAGACCCTGGAAGCTCAACCAGAAGACTTCTGGAGCTTATAAATGACTTCAGCAAAGTGGCTGGTTATAAGATTAACACCAATAAATCATTAGCCTTTCTATAATCCAGCAACAAGGACACTGAAGAAGAAATTAGGAAATCTGTCCCTTCCACTATCTCCTCCAAAAAAAAAAAATAAAATACTTGGGCATAAATCTCACAAAGGATGTCAAGGACTTATACAAAGAAAATTATTGAACTTTAAAAAAGAAATTATAGAAGATCTGAGTAGATGGAAAAGCATTCCATGTTCATGGTAAGGTAGAGTCAATATTATCAAAATGGTCATTTTACCCAAAGCCCTATACAGATTTAATGCAATCCCTATCAAGATACCAATGTCATTCTTCATGGATTTAGAAAAAGCAATACTGAAATTTGTATGGAATAACAGAAGACCCAAAATAGCCAAAACATTACTCAGCAAGAAGGAGGAGGCAGGAGGCATCTTAATTCCTGACCTGAAATTATATTATAGGACTACAGTAACAAAAACAGTGTGGTATTGGTATCAAAACAGAATGGAAGACCAATGGAATAGAATAGAGGATTCTGAGACGAACCCTCATACCTTTAACTATCTGATATTTGTTAGAGGGGGCAAAAGCATGGTGTGGAAGAATGATAGCCTGTTCACCACATGGTGTTGGACAAATTGGACAGCCATATGTAGACAACTGAAATTGGATCCTTACCTTTCACCATGCACAAAAATTAAATCAAAATGGTTCAAGGATCTGGATATTAAACCAGCAACTCTACAATTGCTTGAAAAAGAAGTAGGATCGACATTACATGACATAGGGGTCAGCACAGCCTTTCTTAACAGGACTCCCATGGTGCAAGTGGTAAAATCAAGAATAAATGTATGGGATGCAATTAAACTGAAAAGCTTTTGCACAGCTAAGGATTTAGTCAAGAGTCTCAAGAGAGAACCTATAGAATGGGAGAAAATTTTTGCCTCCTACACCTCGGACAGAGGGCTAATATACAGAATATACAAAGAACACAAAAAATTAAATACCAAACCACAAATAACTCAATTAATAAATGGGCTATGGAACTAAAAAGAAGTTTCTCAATGGAAGAAGTCCAAAAATCCCATAAACATATGGGAAATGCTCTACATCACTAGCAATAAGAGAAATGCAAATCAAAACTTCACTGAGATTCCACCTCAACCGGTCAGAGTGGCAAAAATGAAGAATACAAACAATGATAGGTGCTGGAGGGGCTGTGGGAAAAGAGGTACACTGTTATATTGCTAGTGGGACTGCAAACTGGTACAGCCACTCTGCAAAGCAGTGTGGGGACTCCTCAAAAAATTAGGACTGGAACCACCTTTTGACCCAGCTATCCCCCTCCTGGGTATCTTCCCAAAAGATCTAGAATCAGCTTACTATAGAGATACAGATTCATCAATGTTTATAGAAGCTCAATTTACTATAGCTAAATTATGGAACCAACCCAGATGCCCTTCACTTGGTGAATGGATCCAAAAACTGTGGTACATATATACAATGGAGTACTACTTGGCTATTAGAGAAAATGATATTATGGCATTTGCAGCCAAATGAATAGTGATGGAAAAAATTTTGCTAAGTGAAATATCCCAAACTCAGAGACTTAAGGGCCGAATATTTTCTCTATTTGTGGATGCTAGAATATAAGCAGAATCAGTACATTAGATGGCTAACCTAACAATTACCTCATCATGTATGAATTCTTACATGTATATGGGGAATTGTGCTTAGGTTCCTGGGGGATGTAGGGAGGGGGGTAGGGAGCGGGGAAGGGAATAGGAAGGACATCAAGGTGACCAGAGGGAGGTAGTATGGGGGAATCTAACCTGAGGGGAACCTCTGACTTCCAGGAGAAGTCCAATTAACTTGAGTCTTAAGTAAAGTGAAACATGGAACCATGGGGAACCCAAAGGGGGGAAACCATGGTCTGGCACCAATATTGGCTTGTTCTGTCATTACACTTTTGTTCTTGATTGTTTGACGACGAACCCCTCCTAGTTGTAAGACCATGTTTATTGAATAAAATTTTTTGAAAAAAGAAATGACTAGAATCTGCAGTTAGGATAAAGTAATGGACCCTTTGGTGCCCACTCTCTTCTCCTGCAGTTATTCCTACTTTGTTTAGTTACTCGTTTTCTACTTAGCAACAAGGTAGGATTTAAGTAATCTTGCTCTAAATATAAGTATAAACTTTTTCCTTTGCTGATTGTGTTTTTGTTGTCATATTCAAAGAGCCATTACATAATTTGAGATCATAAAGATGTAAGTCTATGCACCCTTTTAAGAGTTTACAATATTTAGCTTTTACATTTAGGTCTTTGATCCATTTTGAGTTAATTTTCCTCAATTGTGTGAAGTAGGTGTCCAACTATATGAATCTGTTTTCTGGACTTTAATTCTTCTCCACTGATTTATATGGCTATATTCTTAGGCCATAATAAATAGTTTGATTATTTATAACTTTATAGTTAGTACTAAAATCAGGAAGTATCTTAATTTTCCCACTATGTTCCTCCTTTTCAAGGTGTTTGGGGTCTCATGAAATTCCATGTGAATTTTAGGATCAATTTGTTCATTGTTGAAGAAAGAAAAAGGCTATTGGACTCTTGATCAGAATTTCATTGAGTCTGTACATTACTTTGGTAATATTGCCACCTTTGGTATTGTTGCCATCTTAACATTATTTCTTAGCATCTATGAACATGGAATGCCTTTCATTGATTTAGATATTTAATTGATTTCTTAACCTTTTACATTTTCAGTGCAAAAGTCTTGCATTTAAATTTAGTACTATTTTACCATCTGTTGCTACTGTTAATACAGCTCATAGAATTATAAATGATTTTATATTGTTTTTATATTGGTCTGTAATAAGTAGCTTTTAACCATCAATAATGGTAGCTTGAAATAAAGAAATAATAACAAATGAGGATTTGAGAAGAAAAAACAAAGTTCCCTGTTTAGTCAAAGAAAAGATGTTAGAATTTATAAGACTTGCATTTGTTCTTGAGTTATTGTCTCAGCTTCAAGTCCAACTTCTTGTACTAGACTTTTCAATTCTTTGCAAACATTTCAGCTTCGCCATCTGCTTCCTTTCAGCTCTGCCTTTAGAGAGCGTGTGAAAGTCTGGAGAGCTGGAACAGACAGAAGGGATTCGTTCGCTTCCATTTGTTCCCTGAGGTCTTCTGGTCTCATCTCTGCTTCCCATCAGCATCACTCCAGAAGCACCTTTTCACCATGGCTGCAACAATGTGTTCTCGTAGAAGTAGAAGAATTCAATTTGCAGTTTTTCCTGTGCTAGCAAAAGATACTGACATCCCACCAGAGCAAGTCTTTATCTCAGCATTTTGTTTTTCAGCAACAAAGAAATTTTACTCTGAGCTGCATAGATTTCATTCCAACTTCTACTATTGCTTTCTTGATCCTAAGGATAGAAACTACTTTCTGTACTTGCTGTCTCTATGATACTTTTGTTTACAACTTCATGCCTCATCCATGATTTTTTTACATTAATTTTCTATGTTCCGGTAACTGGTGTGAATTCAGGCTCCTAATGTGGACTTGGTAGATGTAGGAGCTAAACCTTGCTGAGCACCTACTGTGTGCCAGGTACTGAAACACTTATTTACATTTCTTTTCTCAGGTATGTGAAAGATTATGTGTAAGGGTATCAGATATATTTAGCAAAAAAGAACTACAATCTTCTTGTTCTCACTCACATTTTCTGCTCAGCAATAAGCAACGAAGAAGGAAAAAAGAATAAAGTTTAAAAAGATAATTTTCACTCCAATCCACCAATCTCAAAGGGGATCTATGCCTTGCAGAGGACTCCTACTCAATCACAGAGAATAATGTCACTGTTGACTGTGTGCTTCACCATCGTTGCCCGGTAGAATTGTATGTAACCATGAGAAATATTTATATCTGTATTGTCCAATACCACAGGTACCTGTTACATATTGCCACTGAACACTTGAATGTAACTTGTGTGACTAAGGCACTGGATTGTTAAGTTTTATTAATTTTACTTTAAATACCCATATGTAGCCAGTGATATATTGGAGAGCTGAGTTAGATTTTTCAGGACAGCAACAGACTTGGGAGTGTCTGGATGTGTGATTTCACAGCAAATACAAATGCCAGTTGGAATCGTTAAATTGTGTGCCTAGGTGACTTGTCAACGTGCTCTCATGTATGAAAAGACTGTCAAAAACAGATCATTCATGCTGGGGCTCACTTCCACAGGTGCCAGGGAGCGTCTTGCCTAGGGGAAGAAAGCAAATCTATACACCATGATTAGTGTGTGATTATATTTTACAGACAGGCATCAATGCTTGGTGATTTTGATGCACTTGGCTTTTATCTTGTGAGATTTATTTAAAGAAGCACACACATGGCTTAGAGCCTCAGGGAATGATAACATATAAAAATAGGAAAGCATTGAAGAAAACCTGCCTCATCTGTAAAAAAAAAAAAAAAAATAGGTTTGCTCCTCTTTCAGGTACCACCACCAAATCCTACCACCTGCAACTCTTGTCTTTATAATCCCTTCCCTAACTCCACTTTTAAAGGATGTCTTTCATTATTCACCCGCTACAGAAATTTCACCCCAAACTCCTCAGCTTTTAGTAGAAGCAAAAAGATGAGCAAGAAAAAAATAATGTTAACTGGGACATGAAGGCTGAGAAGAGGGAAGGATGGCCTTTCATTGCATCTGTAGTACTTTATTTCCTTTAAGAAAAAATAACTAGGGCTAGGGATGCAGTTTAGAAGTAGAGCAATTGCCTAGCATGCATGAGGCCCTAGGATCAGTCCCCAATACTACTCTCTCCCTCTTCCTCTCCCTCGCTTTCTCTCTCTCACACATACATACAAAGGAAGTAAATATAAATAATATTCAAATAATTCGTAGATGAAGAAATGGTAGGTGATGTTTATTCTTACTCTTCTTATTTCCCTGCAACTCAATATTTTAAAAAATATTTCAAAAATATAAAAGAAAAGCAATGATGGAAAATCAATAACCCTACACAGTGTCCTCCACTTTTTTATGTTGATGTTTTCAGCTATTATCATTCTGGAGCAGATGGATCTTTATAGTGTCCATGTTGCTAAGTGAATGTTATCCATAACAATTTATGTTTAACTATTTTTCAAGTTCGTTTGATATTTATTTGGAAATGTCCTTGAATAAAATTGCTTTCATAAATAGCCTCCGGGTGGAGGGGGCCCTTAAAACATATTGCAGAACTGCCCTCGACTTAACCCTCCACAATATGTGTGTGTTTTTTCTTGTGTGAGTTTGCATAGTACTTTATAAATTGTTAAGAGTCAGGCTTTTCATTAAAGAGCTTACCATTTAAAGCCAGGAGAGTAAATAGGTTAAAAGTCCAGGACTAAGGGAATGCAGTAACAAGAACTCAGAAAAGCTATTTTCTAACAAAAATATTAAATGGTACTTGCTTCTTCAGGTTGATTGCAGCTTCAAATATTTTCCTTATGGGCCTCTAAATTCATTTTCATTTATCAGTTTATGTATGCCAGGTTTGATTTGGAAATGATGGCCTTTGATATCAAAATATCAAATGGAACATGTCTACTCTTTCTGAGTGGTTTTGTCTCTACGGCTGCTGCCTTCTGGAGGTTGGACTAGTTCCAAAGGTGAGAAGTGTAAAGGCGTTTTTCCAAGAACATATCAGAGCTTGTGATGAAACTTGTTACTTGCAGTAAGTTTTCCTCCCCTTCTCCTATTTTGCTGGCATTTGTTATTCAATGGCCACACTGGAAGTGTTTGAGTTGTGTTTGCAGTAGAAGAATCACTTTAATCTTTCAGAGTTCTCATACAGAAGAGAATCATACAGGGACTAGCATGGATGTTGATGGGTAGTGATGCTCTTATTTGATATAAGTCTTGGAAGTAAATAGCAGGCCTGATAGATCCCAAAGCACAAATAAGACATTATTCCTATATGGGGCTTCTACAGAAACTGCAGAGGATTGTTATATTTTACGTAAAATATTCTCATTTACTTGTTTATCATGATATATTTTTCATTGGATATCTTTCTATGTTATGTCTCTGAGCAGATGGTATGTTGGCCTTTTATCAAGTCATTTATCATATAGGATCCTTATATACATTTCAAGAACAATTTGCAGAATTTTTTTAAAGAGAGAAGGACAGTGAAAGAGAGAGAAAGACAGAGAGAATCAATTTTAATTTAGTTTTTCACATGGCTTTCATTGCTCTGACACTTAGCTGTGTACGTAGATGCTGGGCAAGCGCTGTAACCACCAAGCCATCGCAGCAGCCCCAACTTGCAGAATTTTTAATGTTAATTTAATACATACCATTATGTGCAGACAGCAGTGTTTCTTGATTCAGTATTGGGAGTCTTTTTTATTATTATTGCACATTCTGCTTTTAATATTACTTCCTTCATTATCTTTGTTTCATTAAAAGTTGCAATCTGCAGTCACTATTTTGTGGTTTCAACATATCCATGATACATTTCTACTAGAAATGATATTGTGATAAGTGATGATATGAATATATTTGGGAGGCTCCCTTCCTTACTCCAATATTAAGAAATTCTTATAAAGTAATGACTGGAGTTAAATTTGTCATTCCTAGACCATGTTAAGTTATAAAGTTTCTTCTCATGCAATCCAATATTTAGAAAAAGCAGCATTTTCAACAATAATTTTTCCAACATTTTATATAATAATGCAGTTTTTAAAAAGAGCTATCACAGTCGGTGATAAGTTTTGAAAAGTGTGAGTGTTGCATTGATTCATCTGCCTTAGTGGAGAGATAACATGATAGCCTTTGTCAAACATGCAACTTTTAAGTCAGCGGGGTAAAGTTTCCTCATTTACAAAACAATTTAGGCAAGACGATATTTTCCCAAAGTTTTCATGGAATGGTATTCACATGAAATGGATCTAAAAGTTATGATTTCCATCATCAGTTATACTTAGGAAATATTACATATGAAACCTCTCCTTTCGATAATTCATATTTAACATGACATGCTAACAGTATATTAATTTGACCTCATAATTCCTTTTTAAAGGGCATTATCTAGTCACCACCAGAAAACTGACTCAATGTAAAATGTGGCAATTATTGATATTTCTGATATAGCAGAAGTGACCTCTTGGCAAGAGTGATCAAGAAATAGAGATCACAAATAATCCTAACACTGAAAAAAAGAAAAATTGCTATAGTTACAATGGAGATTAAAAATGTAAAGAAAGCACTATAACAATTTTATTCCAATAAATACAAAGGCCAAGATGAAATTTCTAAAATTTTCTGAAATTGTTTAGAAATATTACCACAAAAATGACTCACACTGGAAAGAAGTGTGGAGAATCCTCAGAAAACTAGGGATGAGTCCACCATATGACCCTGCTATTCCACTCCTGGGTATCTTTCCAGGGGACTTAGAATCAGCACATTACAGTGACACAGCAATATCTAAGTTCACAGAAACTCAATTTACTATTGCTAGGCTATGGAAACAACCCAGATGTCCCTCACTGGAAGAATGGATCCAAAAACTGTGGTACATTTATACCATGGAATATTACCCAGCAATTAGAAACAATGATATTGCAGCCTTGAAGGTAAATGGATGGCTATGGAAGAGATCATGATGAGTAAAATCAGCTTAACCCAGAGAACTAAGGGTAAATTGTCTCCACTCATCTGTGGAGGTGGGGACTAGACCCTGGACAGTGAGAAAATTGGTCTATTAGCATGTGTTAAATCCAGATAAGATGTAATGTTTTACAACCTAATACTTTTTTTAGAGATATAGTGGGAAGGGGAAGGGCGGGATAACGGAGGGTAATTGGGGGGGCACTCCTGGGGGTAATTGCAATATCCAGAATATATACACATTTTATATTATTTTGATAAAAACTTGTATGGTTGTTCAAAAATAAAAAATAAAAAATAGAAAAAAAAAGGAAAATCCTTTGATCCTGGCACTGAAAAGATAATGTATATATCAAAAATTAATCACCCAATATCAGATTTTATAAATAAAGTTGCTTCCAGTCTTAATTACAAAAAAAAAGAAAAATGTTCTATAGAGAAATACCATCATTAAAATTGGAATCAACAATTAAAAATCTTTCTCCAATGGTTGGAGAGGTGGATCAGTGGTTAGAAAGCTTTCCTGGCATGTGTGTGGATCTAGGTTCAAACCCTAGTACCATATACATAACTATGTGTCAGAGAAATAAAGGCCAGATGAAAAAATAAATAAAATCAATTCTCTCTTTCCTTTCTCACTCTCCTTTGCTTAAACAAACAAACAAACAAAACAAAACAAAACCTTTCTAGGACCACCTGATTACATATTTTCTTTTCCTAAAAGTTTTTAGTAATGCTTCACTAAATCTTCCTTCAACAGAAAATGTCAATTAAAAAAACAAAAACTGTATTAGATGTAGAAAAGCATAGGAAAGACACCTGACTTATTTTATGGGGTTGGTATAACCCTGATAACAAAACCAATAAATACAATACAAGAAAAACAACATTAAATTTAAAAAATTTGAACAAGTAAGCAAGTAAAAACTAGAGATCAACATCAATTACAAAATAGTAAACAAAGATAATAAAATATTAGCAAAATAGTAAAATATTAGCAAATGGAATTTAGAATTTTATTAAATATTGTAACATTATTAACCACAGATTTTTCTTAATTAAGAAAATATAATACAGATTCAAAAATCTTACTAGTTAAGAAAAACTTTCATATAATTGTCATAATGAATAAAGAACTAGAATTTAGTCCCAGTCAACATTTATGCTTGATAAAGAAAATTTTAAGAACACTAAAAATAAGAAAGAATTTATTTTTTAAACTGATAGCTAGTATTATTTGCTAAAAACTTGCATCAAATTCTGTACCTAATATTGCAAACTAAAAGCAATCCATGATATGGATGTTCCCGCCTGATGGTTTTATTCAAGAGTATTCAAGAGTTCCTGGGTAATTCAGCAAGACAAAGAAGTAGGAAGTATGAGAATAGAAAGAGAGAGACAAGGAAGAAATAAACTTTATGTAACTCTAAACTGATATGGAACTACAGCAACCACAAAAAGGTAATTTTGAGGAACAAAGTTAGAATTTTTGCACCAGGTGTCAACTCTCACCATAAAGCTCTGGAAATGAAGACTATTCATTGGAATTATGAACAATGAACCAGTGGGGCAGATTAGAGAGCCCTAACAGACCCTATAGGGGAATCCACTACATAACAAAGATGATATCACAGATCAGAGAGCAATACAGTGAAACTGACTATATGAAAATAAAATAAAATTAGATGTCTATTTTATACTATATGTAAAATATAGTTCCAGATAGATTAAAGATGTGAAAAAATTAAACTTTAAAAAATATTTATATAAAAAATACATGTTTTTTCTGATATTACAGTAGAGAAAAAATTTCTGAGACAAGTTATTAAAACACAGTCATAATTTTTAAGAAGGTTGCTAAAGTTGATAATGTCAGAATTTCCTTTCAAAGTCTCTTATTATAAAATTAAGAGATAAGGAACAGTAAAAAAAGGATACATGCAGTTCTTATAATTAATAAAGATTAATATTAACATTTGATAACTTTTAATAATTGTGGAAATATCAAACAACCAGATAAGAAGGAAAAGGAAATCACAGAAAAAAATCAATACTGGAACTTAACTGAGGAAAAAGATGCTCAACCTTACCAGTAAATAGTTAAGTATTGATAAACTAAAATGAAATACATTTTCACATCAATAATAACAGCAAAGATTTTTAAGTTATCTACTGCCAAGAATTGATAAGAATGTGGAAAAATACAAATGTAGGGAATAGACTGGCACTATCAAACAATTGCTTGAACCCAACAATGTTCACAAGAGCATACACACAAGAATGACAGATGTAACATCTTAGATACAGCAAAAACTTAAAAACAATGTAATTCTCCAACAAAAGGAAAATGCACAGACTGTAGTGTATTTAAAGAGTATTAATGATTAAAATTAATGAAAATAGCTTCATGATTAAATATCAAAAGGCAATGTGGAGCAAAATAAGCAAGTCTAGAAGGACACAAACAGTATATTATTTACATATAGTATGAAATATGTAAAATAATTTATTATGTAGCTATATACATATCTATGTTCTAAAAGCATCCATGGGAAAGATAGCAACTTTAGAATAGTGACTATGTTGTAGAAGACAGGTGGAAATGTGACTGGGGAGGAGAAACACAGGTAGATTCTACTCTATCTGTTATGTTTTAAGGCTTCAAAATATTTGAAGCATATAGGAAGATTTTAACACTTGATCAGGCTTGAATACCTGGGAATTATGTTGTTCTTTATAACTGTATATGTTCCTAATATTTCATAATCCAGAATATTTTTTTAAGAAAGAGGAGACATTGAGAGAGAGAAAGAAAGAGAGAAGCAATTTTTATTGAGTTTTTCACATGGCTTTTGTTGCTCTGACACTTTGTTCTGTCCGTGGTGCTGGGGTTTGAACTCACATACTCGCACATGATAGGCAAGCACTGCAACTGCTGAGCCACTGCTCCAGCCCATAATCAAGAATATTTAAAAAAACACAAGAAACAAAAGAAGAGTGAGCATTATGGAAATCGAATATAAATAAACGAACAACAAGCTATGCATGGTGTCACATATCTCTAATCCCAGCAAATGGGGCGGGGGCAGCTGAGGAAGGAGGTTCTCAAGATCAAGGCCAGCCTCAGCAACTTAGCAATACCATGTCTCAAAATAAAAGATAAAAATTCTGGGGGTGTAGCTCAGTGGTAGAATGCCCATGGGGTCAACCCCCAGTAAGTAGATAAATAAAAAAATAAAATTAAAATAATGAATGATTAGCCAGGCACAGTAGCACACACCTGTAATCCCAGTGGCTAGGGAGACTGAGGCAAAAGTAAGCCTCAGAAACTTAGCAAGGCCCCAAGTAATGTAGCAAGACCCTGTCTCAAAATAAAAATTAAAAAGGTATAGGGATGTGGCTCTGCAGTTAAGTGCCTAGTATTAAAAAAAAAAGAAGTGCTACCTAGTGACTAGTGATGATTCACATGGATCTTAGGGAAAGACATCATTGCTTCTGCTTTCCTTGTCTCAACTCTGACTGGACCCTCATTTTAAAACACCGCCTGCTTTCACCACCATTCACCTGTAGTTCCCAACCTTGCTTGCTTACTGGTCATTATTTCTCTTTGCACCTTTTCTTCTAGGAAAGCTTTGGGACTCCAGAAGATGATCTTTAATTCAGGTTTTGAGCACTGAGTTACACCCCTTGACAGACCAGCCCCTTCCTTCTGCTCTCGTCTCTCCCTGGATATGCGTTGGTGGTGGTGTAGTCACCCTGGGCAATGTTTCCTGCCAGTTAAAATGACTAAATGATGGGGCGCCTAAACATGGCGACCACCCACCACCAGAGACTCCTAGACCCCCTGAGAAACACTTCACGCTGCAAGAGGGGAGGCGGTTTCCCACAGTAGGACAAAGCCCTCAGTGTGGGGGAACATTATCCCCCACTAATTTTTTAACTCCAAAGGAACAGAGAGTTGCATTAACGAATATAAACGAGAAGTTTGTAGTCCCGCTTCATCGGGCCCACACCCAGAGGGAGGGGAGCTACCCGGAGGGGAGGAAACGGAGCAAGTATCCTAAACAAGTACCCTAACCTGTTTGCAGTAAGCTACACCCTCTAACTTGCTCGCTTATAATTTACAAGAGCTGATTCTGCAGCTCTGGGAATTAACTGCTCGCATTAGTGAACTTACAGCCGTTCCTGCGTGGTGCCGGCGCCATCCGCCATTTTGAGGATTCCCAGGGGGCAGGGCTGGTTGCTCACTCAGCAAAAATGAAGCCAGACCCATAGTTTAAGCACAGCCGTGGGGACTCAGTCTCCACAGTCAGAAAATCAGAATCTACCACCCTGCGATCTGGTCGTCTCCCAAGGGGGCTGTATAATTCTGGGATTCTCCTCTCCAGCTCTGGTCACTGCTGGCTTCACAGCTGGGGGAGGCGAGGAAACAGCACAAAAACTCTAACTCAGTCACAGTGGACAACACCTTTCCACCTGCTCGCAGTTTGCAAGAGCTGGGTCTCAAGCCTTTTAACTTAATCCCTCGCACCAGCGAACCTACTGCTTCTGGTGCATCACAGCCAGCCGGCTCCACCTGCCATTGCCAGAGCCAGGTGGGATGCTCACAGCGAAACCAGATCCATCCTTTAAGCATGGACTTGGGGCCCCAGTCTCCATGAACAGAAAAAGAGAAGTTACTGCCCCCCCACCTGGCTGTCTACACTGGAGGCTGAGTGGAACTGTGAATCCCCTCTCCAGCTCCCAAACCTCTCAGACGGTGACCTTCTACCCGCCCCCTTACACACCCGAATAGGAGGAGTCTGTGAACAGAGCTTGGCGCAGTAGGGCACATCCTTCTCAAGGGGAATGCCTACCCCAGACTCCCCAAAAGCTGCACATAACTCTCTAACAAGGCAAGATCTGACTCTAGCCTCAGGAACCTTTGAACAAAAGGGGCAGCCTGGGCTCTCCCTTAGCATGTGAGCCCTGTGCATAGCCAAGGCTCCGTAAGTCCTAAATTCTTCAGATGGGCGCCCCCTAGTTCTTGCAATTGAGAACCACATAATCACTGGCACAATCTGAACTCTCCCACTCCGGGTTGCTGTCAACACCACAGAGTAGCTCTTCGGGCTTCTGAAGATTATAAGTCACCCAGAATGTGACATCAGTGATACTGGGGAAGCGAGTTTCAGTCTGACCACGCTCCTTGGAACAGTCAGAGCCTGACACATCTACACTAGGATCAACTAGATTGTCTAAAGCTTCTGAGCCCCAGGCCCAAGAAATTCCGGAGTGTGGACAGGCAGAAAATAACCACCCCAGGAAGACAGTTCAGGGGTGATGAAATCTATCCTCACAAGAAGTGTGACAGGGCAGGTTCTTATACCCCTTTGCAACAGAAAATTTTGAGGAGATCCTCTAAAAAAAACAAGGTCACCAGACTTAACCAAACTGCATCTCCCCTGACAAGCTCAACTGTGAGGAATCTCCAGCTAGATGACAGATTTGAACACATTCCCCATGGTACATACTCGCTGATGTAGGGGGCAAAAAATCAGAACTTTCCCAACTAGTTTTGTTTTTTGTTGCCTCTTGGTTTTTGTTATGTTTTGTTTTTTCCTTTTCTTTTTTAAACGGGGATCTGACTGGAGTATAATATTTTTAACTTGTTCAATTTCTAACATTTTAACATTCTTGTTTTTTCTTTCTTTTTTTATCCTTTTTTGCTTTATGGTTAATACTGAAATTGCTGTTGGTGGATGTAAATATTTATCTGTGTGTATGTATTGATGATTGGCTCCTACTGTCTGTATGTCTTCTTGAACCCAACTGCTATCTCTATACCATTGGGATCCAACCAGGAAAATATTTCATGATAGCAAAATAGCCCTAGCCTCTTGTGAGCAAATAGAACCACACCACATACTAACCTCTTCTTCCCCTGTACTCTGGCAATTCCTAAATGTAAGCAGTTTTCACTCATTCTCACCCAAAGTCTTTAACCCATCCACACCCATTTCTGTTTCCTTATTCCTAATTGAATAACCTACTCCCCCCTAATCCCTTGTTCCTCTTTACTCTAAGGCAGGTGTTCTAATTTACCTCCCCGATTCACCTCCTTGACTTCCTAGTCATTTTTTCTCCCCACTTACAGAGGTCCTGCTATCTGAAGACACAGACATTCTCCAAAATGGGTACTTTCTTGCTAATATAATATATTGTGAGAGCTCTCTCTCAAAGAAAACTGCTACTAATGGTGCTAGGAATCATGACATCTGTTTTAGTTGAAACTGTCTAGTATCTATACCTATAGGCTCTCAAATTCTCACAGATCTGTCTGGCACCTTTAGGTCTGAGTTGACCAAATAGCTCCCCATCACAATGAAGCAAAACCATAAGAAACTTCAACTACCCTCCAAGAGTAACAAGGTTGAACTCCAAGACACACTCCCTGTTTCTGAAAATGAGGAAAAGGGGAAATAACTCCCCTCTTCAACCTCAGAGCTCTCCACCCAAGGATCCCATAGCTGGGGCCATAGATGAAAACCAAAGATATTGTATCGACATTATGATTAGTAAATCAATCAAAGAGTTGAAAGAAGAAATTAGGAAAGAGATCAAGGAACAATTTCAAGAGATGAGAGACAACTTTAATAAGGAAATAAGGGAGCAATTCCATGAAATGAAAGATCAGCTATACAAAGAATTAGGCATTCTGAAAAGAGAGGTAGCAGAGCTATCAAAAATGAAAAACGCGGTTAACCAAGTCAAATCTTCCCTGGAAGACACCAACGCAAGAGTATACTCCACTGAAAATACATCAGATAATGAAGATAGGGTAAGCAATGTCGAATTCAAAGAGGATAAACAAGATAAGAAACTTACATTAAATGACCAGAACTTCCAAAAAATATTTGATTAGATGAGGAAAAATAATCTGAGAGTCATTGGCCTGGATGAAAACTCCGAACAGCAAACAAGAGGCGTTAAGAATATTTTAAGTGAAATCATAAGTGAGAACTTCCCTCATCTTACAATTAATTCGGAATATCACATCCAAGATGCTTATAGAACACCAACTATGCTGAATCAATTGAGAAATTCACCAAGACATATGAATAACAGAGAAATTCACAAGACAAACGAATAACAGAAAAATTAAAGAGAGAATTCGAAAAGCAGCTAGAGAAAAGCCCCAAATCACATTCAGAGGCAAACCAATTCGGATCACTATAGATTTTTCAGAACAAACAATGAAGGCCAGAAGAGCTTGGAGCAATATCTTTTAAGTGTTGAAAAATAGCAAATTCCACCCAAAGATAATATACCCTGTAAAACTCAGCTTCAAATGTGAGGGGGAAATTAAATACTTCAACGATAAACTCAAGCTAGCAAAATACATGAACACAAATCTTGCACCACAGGATATTCACAAGGATGTTCTCCATGCAGAAGAAAAGGCTAATGATACCCTAAATCCTTAAACAAGGGCGAGTCAATAACCTCATTATACACAAATTGACTTCCAAGATGATTCAAAACTCTGTAATAATAGTCACAAATCTGAGACCCAGCCTCCCATATCTATTCTAACTCCGAATGTGAATGGTTTCAATGCTCCAATTAAAAGACACAGACTGGCCCCCTGGATCAAAAAACAAAATCCAACAATATGTTGCCTGCAAGAGACACATTTGACACTGGAAAATAGATACAGGTTGAAAGTGAAAGGATGGCAAAATGTCTACCAGGCCTGCAGCCCAAAAAAGCAAGCTGCCGTGCTGATCCTAATTTCTGATAAAATTAATTTCTAGCTAAAACTAGTCACAAAGGACAAAGAGGGTCACTTTATCACATGAAAAGGGATAGTCCATAGAGAAGATATAGTGATAATTAATATTTATACCCCCAATTACAACCCATCCAAAATATGGAAAAAATACTTAAGGACATTAATCCCCTCATTGATCTCAACATAATAATTCTGGGGGACTTCAACACACCATTGTCAACTCTAGACAAATAATCAAAACAAAAAATCAATAAAGATATCTCCAATCTGAACAACTCTATTAATCAATTGGGCTTAACAGACATCTACAGAATATTCCATCCTGAGAGAGCTGAATTTACCTTCTTCTCAGTGGCTCATGGATCCTTCTCTAAAATAGACCACATCCTTGTTCACCAAGGTAATCTTAACAAATACAAAAAAGTGGATATAATCCCATGTATTCTATCATATCATAATGCTATGATCTTAGCAATCAACAACAAGAGAAAAAACAGAAACTACTCAAACACTTGGAAATTGAATAATTCCCTCTTAAACGAAGGATGGATAAAAAAGGCAATGAGAGCAGAAATCAAGAAGTTCTTGGAATTGAATGAGAATGAAGAAACAACATACTGAAACCTCCGGGACAGTATGAAGGCATTCTTAAGAGGTAAATTTATAGCACTGAGTGCATACATCAAAAATCTAGAAAGAGCACAGATAAATAGCCTTATGCTACAACTCAAATGACTACAAAAAGAGGAACAATCCAACCCCAAAGCTAATAGAAGACAGGAAATTACCAAAAACCAGAGATGAAATCAACGAAATTGAGAACAAAAAAACAATACTAAGAGTTGATTCTTTGGAAAAATAAACAAGATCAACAGACCCCTTGCCAACCTCACTAAAAGGAAAAACAAAATAAAGCAAATCAACAAAATCAAAGACGAAAATGGGGATATCACCACAGATTCATCCAAAATCCAGAAGATTATCAGAACCTACTTTGAAAATTTATACTCTGCCAAGTTTGATAACCTAGAGGACATGGACAGGTTCTTGGACACATACAACATCACCTCTTTCACACAGGAGGACATTGAAAATCTAAACCAACCTATCACATATAGCAAAATTGAAACTGCAATCAGAGCTCTTCCAAAAAAAGAAAAGCCCAGGTCTGGATTGGTATATGGCAGAATTCTACCAAGCCTTCACAGAAGAACTAACACCAATCCTCTACAAGCTCTTCCATGAAATTGATAGAGTGGGAACACTCCCAAATAATTTTTATGAAGCAAATATTACACTGATACCAAAATCCAACAAAGACATGTCAAGGAAAGAAAACTACAGACCAATTTTCCTGATGAACAATGATGTAAAAATCCTGAATAAAATTCTAACTAATCAGATACAAAAGCACATTAAAAAGATAAGCCATTATGATCAAGTGGGCTTCATTCCAGGAAAACAAGGCTGGTTCAACATACACAAATCAATAAATGTAATTCACCATAAAAACAGAATTAAAAACAAAAACCATATAATCATCTCAATTGATGCAGAGAAGGCATTTGATAAAATTCAACACCACTTTATGCTCAAAACTCTGGAACAGATAGGGATCAAGGGAAGATACTTTAACTATGTCAGATCCATTTATGACAGACCCATAGCCAACATTATCCTCAATGGAGAAAGACTGAAAGCATTTCCACTGAATTCAGGTACTAGACAAGGCTGTCCGGTTTCCCACTCTTGTTCAATATAGTCCTTGAAACCCTTGCCAGAGGTATCAGGCAAGACAAGGAAATCAAAGGTATTCGTATAGGAAAAGAGGAAGTTAAGTTATCTCTATTTGCTGATGACATGATTCCATACCTAGAAGACCCAATAACATCGGCCAGAAAACTCCTAGAGCTTATAGGCAATTTCAGCAAAGTGTCTGCCTACAAGATCAACACCAGTAAATCACTAGCTTTCCTTTACTCCAGCAACAAATCTGCAGAAGAAGAAATCAGGAAATTTCTCCCATTCACCATTTCCTCCAAAAAAATGAAATACTTGGGCATTAACCTTACACAGGATGTTAAGGACCTCTTCAAAGAAAACTATCAAACACTAAAAAAGGAAATTACAGAAGACCTGAGTAGATGGAAAAACATTCCATGCTCATGGTTAGGCAGAATCAATATAATAAAAATGGCCATTCTACCCAAAGCCCTATACAGATTCAATGCAATCCCCATCAAGAAACCTATGGCATTCTTCACAGACATAGAAAAAGTAATTCTCAAGTGCATATGGAACAACAGGAGACCCAGACTAGCCAAAACATTACTTTGTAGAAAGGAAGAAGTAGGGGGTATCTCAATTCCTGACCTGAAATTATACTACAGAGCCGTAGTAGCAAAAACAGCATGGTATTGGTATCAAAACAGAACCAAAAATCAATGGAATAGAATAGAAGATCCTGAGACAAATCTCCATATCCTTAGCTATTTGATATTTGATAAAGGGGGCAAAAGCATAGTGTGGAAGAAAGATAGCCTGTTCAACAAATGGTGCTGGACAAATTGGACAGCCATGTGTAGACAACTGAAGCTGGATCCTTACCTTTTGCCCTACACAAAAATTAAATCAAAATGGGTCAAAGACCTGGATATTAAGCCAACAACTTTAAACTTACTAGAAAAAGTAGTAGGGTCAACATTACAGCATATAGGAGTCGGCAGGTACTTCCTTAACAAAACTCCCATGGCTCAAGCTATAAAATCAAGAATAAATGAATGGAATGCAATTAAACTAAAAAGTTTTTGTACAGCTAAAGATCTAGTCAAGAGCATCAAGAGAGAACCTACAGAATGGGAGAAAACCTTTGCCTGCTACACCTCGGACAGAGGGGTAATAACAAGAATATACAGGAAACTAAGGAAACTAAACACCAAAATCACAAATAGTCAAACCAATAAATGGTCTACAGATCTAAAAAGAAACTTCTCACCAGAGGAAGTCCAGAAAGCCCATAAATATATGAGAACATGCTCTACATCATTAGCTATAAGGGAAACGCAAATCAAAACTTCAATGAGATACCACCTCACTCCTGTCAGAGTGGCAAAAATGAAAAATTTGATCAACAACAGATGCTGGAGGGTCTGTGGGGAAAAAGAAACACTGTCACATTGCTGGTGGGACTGCAAACTGGTTCAGCCACTCTGGAAAGCAGTGTGGAGAATCCTCAAAAAATTAGGGATGACCCAGCTATCCCACTGGGCATACTTTGGGTATTTTCCCAAAAGACTTAGAATCAGCATATTATAGTGATGTGGCTTCATCAATGTTTATATCAGCTGAATTTACTATAGCTAGTTTATGGAACCAACCCAGATGCCCCTCACTTGAGGAGTGGATACAAAAACTTTGATACATTTATACAATGGAATACTACTTGGCCATTAGAGAAGACGATATTATAGCTTTTGCAGCCAAAAAGATGGAGATGGAAAGAATTATGCTAAGTGAAGTATCCCAATCTCAGAGACTCAAGGGCCAAATGGTTTCTCTCATCTGTGGAAGCCAGAAAACATCGAGAAGCAGTATGTTAGATGGCTAAGCTAATAATAACCTCAAATTATATGATTCTTAACATAACAGAGGGATGATTTCCTAGGAAACCTGGTGGTGTAGGGTGGGGGACAGAGTGGGGGGAGAGCTTAGGAAGAATATCTAGGAGACTGGAGGGTGGGAATAAGGGGGAATCATCTCAGAAGGAGATCTCTGACCTCCACGAGATATCCATTTAACTCAGGAGGTCTTCTGGGGGAAACATAGAAACATGGGGAACCCAAAGGGGGTATCCATGACATGGCATTAGCCCTGGATAACTACATATATATACATTTGTTCTTGATTGTTTGAAAATGTTTCCCCTCAATTGTAACTCCATATTCATCTAATAAAAAGAAATGACTAAATGATAGTCATAGACCTCAACGTGGACATATAATGAGGAGCAAAGGAAGCAAGTGCTCCCCCGAAGAACCATCTACATTGCTCCCCTGGTGTGCAGATGCTGCCCACAGCCCACCTCAGCGGGAAACAGGCACTGCCACCCCATGGCTGGAGCAGTGGAACAGCATAAGATTCTGAAATAGCATGGACAATGCTTATTTTAAAGAACATAAATAAAATACAAAACTATACCTCTGCTAGGTTTTCACATTCTAAAATTTATATATTTAACCAAGACTGGAAGGGAATAGAAAGGAATGAAAATAGATTTTTTTAAAAAATGTGTCAGGATTGTGGTAATTTTCTCCCCTTACCTTTGCATCTCGTCAATATGGTTATGTGTTTGTGTAACAAGTTATTTCAAAATGTTTTTTAAAATGTAGGGTTCAGGACAGATAGAATCAATCTGTAATCTTTTTGGTAACGAACAGCAAGTTTTCTTAGAGTTGATAATGGCCTTCAATTCTGCTGTCAGAATCACAGTTTATCTACAATTCCAGGACTGCCATTTCCAACTGATCACATGCTCCAGAATAAGAATGACATAGAGAACTGCTGTATTATACAGTTATCTGACATTTTAATTTCACCTTGCTTTTCAAAACCTTTTACTTCATTTGCATATTGCGGATGGTGAACAAAACTTACAAGTACTTCTAAGGCACTGGGCAGAGTTAATGTGAACAAACTGCTTGCCCAAACAATTTGGGGGTGTGAAGATCCACTTGGTAGAATAATGATAGTCAAGAAAATGCTGCAGCAATGAAATGAGTAAGCACCTCTGGGGACAGAAGTGTGACATTTGGTCAAGCGGTCCCAGGTCCTGGGTTTCAGTCCTAACTCTATTGCTGGGTAATTGTGAGCATGTTATTTGGCCTTTACAAGTTTCAGTTTTCTTTTGGTGAAACAAGAGTGGTAATGTTCACCTGATGGAATGGATGTGAGCAGGAGCCTAGATAACGCTTGTAAAACAACCAGCTAGGGACACAGCCTGCAGCAGATGCTCAGTAAAGAGCAGCTTTTATTTTTCTCTCATTTCCCCTGAGCTCTGTTATAGTTGATCTCTAAACAAGTAAATAGATGGGCTATTTCCAAGCAGGTCTACAAAGGTAGAGAGTAGCAATTGACATGAAATGTATTGGCCAAGGACGGGGCAGGTCTGGTGAAAGTTATCATTTGAAGAGTAACCACAACTGTGGATTTATAAAACAGCCCAAATCTCCTTTTTGTGAATTTTTTTTTATCCTAGGGCAAATTCATAAATATATATCCATACACCATAGTATTAAGATAAGGTCATCATGACATGCAGTTTTCTTAAATATACCAAGTAACATGAGCAATAGTATTTCAGTACCTCACATGTTCAGGTTAGTATATCATTCCTAAATTGGCATTTAATAAAAAATATTTACAATAGAAGAATTAAAGCAAACCATAGCAAGACAGAAGTCAGGTAAAAGGAACCTACTGCAAAGGGAATATAAGTCTGGCTCATTTTGTAGCAGAATTGAAAGGACTTTGATGAAGGAGTACTGGATTATGGGATTGGCAGCTAGTAGAAGCCACCTGTTGCCTCTGCCACAGCATCAAAGAACCACTGATCTATTTGCTTTCTTTTCTTTTCCCAAAATCTGTGTGTGTTAACCCGTGAATGCTACTTCATGATCAAGGAAGTAAAGAGGAAGAGGAAGGATGGACCACTGATGCTGATCTGAGCTTAGGAAAATATCTGAAGGACAAAGCAGCTGTTTTCACAGATGCATCTCATAAACTCCCAGAGAGCCTGCACCTTGTTCTTGGGAATATTCCAAATTGCATATTATTGGCATATCTCCCCGATGGGACACTTGATCATCTAAAGACTCTGTATAAGAAATATTTTCCCCTTACCCCAGGTGTTCAATTTTCCTGTTTCTGCCTGAACTTTGCTCATTCTTACTTTAAAAAAATATAATAGATCTCACACTAAAGTTTTTATCTTCCTCCAGGGTATTTTTTTTCCCATTTACTTGAGGAACAGTGCCCAGAAAATATTTTGAGAATGAAATTATACCAAGAGTGAAATAACTTACAGAGCCTCAACCTTTTGGGGCATGATTTCATATTATTCATTTTAAATAACTGCTGGTGTCTGGGATTGCTATAAATATTTGTCCTGTTGCATCATTGTGGGACATCTGAAAAATATTTTACCAGCAGCTCGCAAAGGAAAGACAAGTGATGGAGATGAGGCGGTGGAAAGCACACAGCAGGGCCTGGGCAGAGCTCCCGGCTCCTCCAAGGTGTTCAGATTCACTTGGGGCAATTCACTTTACACACTTCCAACAGCCCCTCAGGTTTCTTGCCTGGCAAAGAGGAGTAAAAATATTTTTTCCAATTTACCTCTTATGGTTGTCATGAATATTTTTAAGAAATCAGTATGAAGGTGTTTGGAGAAAAAAATATAAATGTGCACATAAGACGTTACTATTTTGGGGATTCAAATTCCATTCGGAATCTTATTGTATGAGAATCAAGTTCTAGTTTCCACAGCTGTCATCTCCCACTTGCTTCTGCAAAACCAAAATCATGGGCTGAATTTTTGTCCCTTTAAAATTCATGTTAGAGCCCTGACCGCCAATGTGACTATATCTGGAAATAGGTTTTAAGGTGACAATTAAGGATAAATGAGATCATACAAGCAGGGCCCTAATCCAGTAGGATTGGTGTTTTAGTCAGCTGTTTGCTGCTGCAACTGAACGACCTCACAAAAATAATTTAAGAAGGAAAAGTTAATTTTCAGGGCTCACGGTTTTGGAGGCCTTAGTCCATAGGAGGCTGGCTCCATTCTTCAGGGCTGGAGGTGAGACAGAACATCACGGCAGAAGGCATGGCTCCAGAGAGCTTGAGGCATCACATGAGGAAGCACAGCAAAGAGAGAGAGAGAGACTCCACACCAGGTACAGAGTATATGCCCCCAAATGCAATTGACCCACCTCCTCCAACCACACCCTACCAGTCTATAGTTGCCAGTTAATCCGTATAAGGGGGTGGACTCACTGATTGGGTTTAAGCTTTTATAACACCATCATTTCACCTCAGCCTTCCCAAACTGTCACACATGAGCTCTGGTGGGACACCTCACATTCAAACCATAACAACTGATGTCCTTATAATGATAAAAGGCACCAGAGATCCCACTCTCACACATAGTAAAGGCTACAGAAGGGCTTGGTGGTGAGATGGGCCTCTGCAAGCCAAAAAGAGAAACATCCCCCTTCAACTGTCCTCTGCCAGCACCTTGATCTTGAAGTTCTATCTCCAGAACTGTGAGGAAGTGAATGCTCCTTAGGCCATCCAGTCTATGGGATCTTATTTTGATGCTGGAGCTAACTAGACAGAGATGGAGAAAACAGGGACTAGGCGTGCTTGCTTCACCACACTCAGGACTCAGAACGTCACACATACCCACTCAGGCCCCACCTATTATGATGCCTATAAAAGTCCTGGAAAAGGCTGTTCCCTCTTGCCTCGCTCCCTCTGCAGCAGCCCCCCTTGCAGAGGCCACCTGGATAACAGAGATGTCACCATTATACACACTTTCTCATAGCAGTGGGGAATTAAAACAAAAGGGAAAAAATCTCAAGGATACCCCTGTGCCTGTAGCCGCTGGCTTGATTAAAGTAACTTCTCAGCTTGGGAAATGTTACCCTGGGCCTTACTGGGAATGTCTTATCTTCCATGTGCAACCCAAGGCTCTGCAATTCAGATCCCTAAGGGCTGAGCCTCCATTGTAAGGCAACTAGTCTTGTACCATGCGTGGCTTTCACATGAAGGAAACATTTGTACAGCTGCATCTCAGTTCTGGGGCTCTTTGGAAGAGATTTAAAGTGACACTAATGTACAGTAATAGAACTTAAGGTTTAAAGATCTCATTTTACTTCCCTGTTTTTATTAATTTGCTCTACCTTGTCTGATGGCGTCAGCAGTATTTCAGACTCCACTAAACTAACACTTGATCTGCTGTAACTGCTTGCCACATAGTCATTCTTCTAGACACTGTGGATACATCTTCAGTCAGAAGTAAAACAACATTGTTCAATGACCCACTGAACTCTGTAGTTTTCTTTTCCTCTTGAGTTTTTTTTTTTTTTTGAGGCATAGGACACATTGACAGAATTCACCAGCAGATGATTCCGTAACTATCAGCATAGCCTGTGCAACTATACACACCAAATAAAGCATGCAATCCTTTCACCTCCTTTTTTCTGTCCACATCACCACCCTTGTATCAGTGTGATTACCAGAGGCCTTCAAATGAGCACCATAGAAAGGATGGCACCTTTTCTGTCAGAGCTGCTTTCTCTTTCCCCTTTCAGCTGTGCTTTTCCATCTGCAGGAAAATGCCACCTTCTTCCTGTACCAAGGCAGGCAGTACACAAGAAATCGTGGCTGTACTAGCACAAGGAGTCCAAAAATAGCCATGTAGCCATAAATTCGGAATCTAATAGGCCTGGTGTGAGTGCTGGGCACCTGGGGCCTGACCAAATGGTAGTCCTCACCTTCCCTCTGCCTTTTGGGTCTGGTCCACATGGTCTGGCTTGCTGCCTCAGCTTCCTGCTGGGATATGAGCCCTTTGCAGAGTCATGGCTCTCTGGACTCAGGCCCTCCACAATGCCTGGCTCCTCAAAGACCTTTCCCCTGGGGAGAAGAAACATGATCCATGCTCTCTCTGTCTTTCTCCCTCCTCACTGCTGACACTCACTGACTTCCCAACAACCAGGCTTGCTTCTTTTTGGACACACACACCCAGAGGAAAGTCACTGTACTGAAAAGGTTGAGCATTCAATGCCACATCTGAGGACATCCTAGTGGGGGAAGGCAGCTCCTCCAATTAGTCCCCTTTCATCTGTCAGCATGTGGGATGGGAGCAGAAAATGTTCTCTATGTTGTCAACTCCAGAAACTGCTCATAACCCTAATCAGTGACCCACTCCCTACAGATGAAGAATCTCAAGACTTAAGGGAAAAGCTGAGGCTCAAGACTCAATGGATCTTCTTTATGGATTAGTTTATTTAATAAATGCTCACTGAATACGTAGTATGCACAGAATATGCCCTGCCCTGGTTTCTTCTTCATTTGAATGAGTTTCCACTTCAATCTAAGTCTTACCACTCTTACATAGCAGCAAATCTCAGTATATAAAAAAATATGGTGGCCGTGGCCCTGTGACTCCCTCACTAAATTTCAAGCTGCCTGTGTAAAGATGGTAAAGGAGGGACAAGGACACCAGTCTTTCCTTCTGCAAAGTACAGGGGCCACTTTTGTTGCCTGATTAGATGCGAGAGTCCTTCCCCACAAACTGTTTTCAAATAGTATCTACATTCTACAGTTTGTTGATTTTCCAGAGGAAACGGATGGAAGGGGAAACTTATAACTGGGAAATAGGACAGAAAATGTCTATAAGGGGAAATTGTGAGACATCATATAAACCTTAGGGGAAAACTATTCCTTGAACTTCAGTTAGTAAAATTTTTGATGACAATGTTCCAAGAGCTATGCTATCATCCAGGCTTGTAGTGAATGGCTTTCTGGCAATTTTTAATTCTAGGATTTTCTTGTTAATCCACAAGCCACAGACTCAGCACAAGATTCCATAAAGGCTTAAAGCAATAATCTTCAAACAATGCTATGAAAATTTATGCAGTTATGAGAAAATGGGGTCTGGCAAACCGTGTGTTACTGGAACAGGGCTTATACTTTATTATAACAAATAGCCTCTGCACACTTCTGTATCTGTCCAGTTCTTAAACTGTAAGTCCTAGAAACTCCTTTGACTTGTGAAGTGATTGCTACAAAGTGGAGACCTCACTTAGTTCCCCTTGCAATGATGACAACTGCTTTCTCGTTTACCTCAGGTCTCTGTTCAATGTGTAAGCTACCTTTTCCATTTTATTTGCATTTACTGCACTGATTAGCTAACAGAAGCAACAAAAAAGGTGCTTCCACTTTAAAAAAATATACCTATTTGTAAGTGTGCATATGTGTATATATACACAAGTACAGATAAGTAAATAGAGTAAGTAAATTAAGGTGAATAAGTATATTAGTTAGTTTTTGTATTGGTTTATATGTAGCCTATAACAAAATTTTATATAATAACATTTTTAACAACAACACCAGATGTCTTATCAACTGCTTAATTATAATAACATTTGAAAGCAAGCACTATTAGCCTTCCCATTTTACAGATTAGTACATTAAAGCTTAGAAAAATAAAATCACATACCCACAATAATGCCATCGTAGGTGAAAGAGCTGTCCACAGATTTCCTATGTAGCCTAATTAAGTGAAGGCAGCACATTCTTACATTGATTTGTTCTCTTCATCTTGGGAGAATTTTGTTGGGGTTCTCCTCTTGTTCTTAAACATTGCATGCATAATATAATAAACTGTAACACATACTTTAGTATGTTGTGATTATGATCCTGTTGGGTGATAAAAAGAGATCTTTTTTTCTGAGCTAATTGGATGATCATTCAATACATTTAAGTATACCAGAGAATGTCTTGAAAATAGCAACAATGAGACCCAGACCTTGTTTTCCCTCAAAGAGCTGTTTTCTAATATACACATGTGCATACACACACACACACACACACACACACACACACACATGTTATGTAAGTAATTTTTTGAAGGTGCCTGGGATTGAACCAGGGCTTTATGAATGCTAAGCATATGCCTTACCACTAAGCTACACTTTCTGCCCTAATTGATGTTTTTAAGAAATGAACCAACAGACATACAACAAGATCCTCTCTACTTGTTTTCTAAACATTGCATGCATAATAAGATGAAGTTAAACGCAAACTTTATTATGATTGTTATGATGATCCTGTCAGGTGGAACAAAAGGATCTGTTTTCCTACTTAGTTAGACGTTCAGTTCATCCAATCCAATTCCATATACCAGAGAATGGCCTGAAAAATTGCAATTGAGAGACTCAGACCTTCTGATACCCCAAATAGTAGTTTTCTAACCAATACTTTTGAGAACCTAGCCAAGAGCCAGGCTTTGCCATTTGTAAAATATCAATATTCTAACTTTAATAATTTTAAGTACTAATTACAATTGAATAAATGAATAAAATAAGAAAAGATTGTACTATCATACTGTCTGATTATCCTGCTGTGTCCTTGGCTCCCGTCATGGTAACTGGGTTTACTTCTTCTACAGTCTGCATTTCTGTTCTTTGCTCATTTTATGTAATGGTAACAACACAGGAAAGCAGAAAAATATGTATGTTGGACAATCCTCTGCAAGTGAAATACACCTACATCATTTAATAAGTTTGGAATTAAGAATGAAAGGAGCTGAGCCTTTGGTCCCAGACCTGCAGGTGTGCCAGGACACCCATCCCCAAGGACTCCCACCTGGAGGATTTAACCTGCTCAGCCCAGATGCTATGCAGAGCCCAGGCTTCTGGTCCTATCAGCCAGGTCCAGATAAATTGGGCCATCCCTGCTCCCAAGGATCCCAGGTCCCAACATGGCACACAGACAGGCTCACTATGGCCTGGCCCACACCTCCAAGACCCCAGGATCTGGAGACACATCATCACTGCCAAGCTTCTACAATCCAGCAGACCTCCCTACATGCACAATAGATTCCAGATTGATGCCCTAGACTCTAGATCAAAAAAGGTGCATCATAGCCCATGATTCTCTCCAAATCCGTAGGAAACCTCTTTTTTTCTCTCTTTTTTTTTTTTCGTAGGAAACCTTTTAACTCTTTTGATTGTTTCCTTGGCAGTATGCTATACAACATAATCCTTTTTTAGAGATATGGGGGGAAGGGGAAGGGAGGGATAAGGGTGGTAATTGGGGGGGCACTCCTGGGGGTAATTGTAATATCCAGAATCTATACACATTTTATATTATTTTGTTAAAAACTTGTATGGTTGTTCAAAAATAAAAAAAATATTGATGAAACAAAACAAACAAACACACAAACAAACAAAAAAGGTGTGACAAAAAGAAGCTCCAGGCAGAAGCGGTTTTCTGGAAGAAAGTAGTCATAAGAGGGATGGTATCTTAACCAACCCTTTGAACTGCAAGGAAGAAGCACCTGGAAACCTACCTTGCCTCTCCTCAGGGAACCTAAATTCAAAGATCTGGAAGAAGTTTTTAAAAAATGAGGAATAAAACTTGAAAAGGTTCACCTCAAACCCACAACTCCCTTACCAAGGAACATAAGGACAGAAAGTGGGATGAAAACCTAGAAAAAATTATTGAAGATCTCATTACTAAAAGGAATACTGAACTAAAAGAAGATTTTTTGTATGTTTTCCTTTTAAATTTTTAATAAGGAGCGGAGTTATTGTATAATCATAAGTGCATATAAAGTAACAACATGATACTCATTTGTACTTAAACCAAAAATTACCCCCACTTTGTCCATGCCCCAATCTCTTGATACTTCCCTATTTTGCCCCTACAAGTGATACAAATGCTTAGATGGTGAATTTTCCAGAATTAAATGATTATATAAGTATTTTTTGCCATCTCAGGAGGGTAAAGAGTATCCTACATTGTTTATTGTCTCCTTAGATCCTTCCCTATCCACCCTCCCTCTCCCCTCCCCTCCACCTATCCACCCCAAACATATCTATGGTTGCCTTAGGTTAGGTGTTGCTACGCCTTTGCTGAGTCTAATGCATAAGTTTGACAACCTTTCACTCAAGCCTGGGTTTTACTCTAGCCTGCAAAAATAAGGGAAAACATTCGACATTCGATCCTTGACTCTCTGGACTTGACTAACTTCACTCAGCATGATTTCTTCCATTGCCATCTATTTACCTTCAAAGGCCACAATATTGTTGTTTCTAATTGCTGAGTAGAGTAGAAAAATGAATATATATCACAGTGTTTGGATACATTGATCCAGTGGGTGGTATCTGGGATGGTTCCATATTTAGCTATTGTAAATTGAGCTGCTATGAAAGTAGATTTTGTTGTGTCACTGTAATACTGTAATGTGCAGAATATTTAATGAAAGGATGAAGTGAGAATAATCAAAAATGAAAAACTCTGTTATCAAAGAAATAGACATACTAAAAAAGAAAGTAACGATGCTAAAATCTGTAGTCAATCACATCAGAGGATCGATGAAAGAAATAAATAATAGGCTAACTTCTATAGAAGACAGAACCTCAGCTCTAGAAGAAAGAACTTCCAACAATGAGGAAGATATGCTGAGTAATCTTGAGCACATAGATGACAAAAAAAAAAAAAAAAAAAAAAAAAAAAAAAAAAAAAAAAAAAAAAAAAAAAAAAAAAACAACTAGTAGACGCTGCAAGAGAGAAATGCCAAATCACATTAAGAGGGAAACCAATAAGGATTACCTCTGACTTTTCAGCTCAGACCTTAGAAGCAAGGAGATATAGAAAGGAGATATTTCAATCTTTGAATAATCAAACCTATAGCCAAGAACACTACATCCAGCAAACCTCACCTTCAAATTGAGTGGGAAAAAAGAACATTTCATGATAAGATTAAACTTGCAGCATTCATGAACAGAAAACTAGCATTACAAAGAATTCTCAAAGATAAACTCCAGATAGAAGAACAAGTGAATAATCCTCAAAACCCTCAAACAGAAGAATCTCAATAAAGTAGATGCAATAAGTAGACAACCAAGACAACATAGAATTCACTAAAAAACATAATGACTATGAACCACAACCACGTAATAACCTAACACTGAATGTGAATGATCTCAATGTACCTATTAAAAGACACAGATTATTAGCAAATTGGATCAAAAAACATAATCCAACAATATGCTGCTTACAGGAGACTCATCTTAAAGACAATGGCATCCACAGATTGAGAGTGAAAGGATGGAAAAAAATCCTACCAGAAGTATAGCCCAAGAAAGTAAGCTGTGTTGCAATACTTATATCCAACAAAGTAGATTTCAAACAAAATTTAATCAGAAGAGATAAAGAAGGCCATTACATCATACTAAGTGGAAAAATATATCAGGAAGACATAACCATAGTATCTGTGCTCTAAACACAAACACTCATAAGTATGTGGAAAAATTACTTCATGATATAAAATCACTTGTGGACCCCAACATGAGAATACTTGGGAGACTTTAATACTCCTCTCTCACCAAAAGACAGAACATCAAAGCAAAAATCCAATAAAGAGATCTTCAGCCTAAATAACTCCATAAATCAAATGGAGTTAACAGACATATGTAGAATAGTCCACACCAAATTGGCTGAATTTACCTTCTTAGTAGCACAAGGATCTTTCTCCAAAACAGATCATATTCTAGTTCACAAAGGAAATCTCAGCAAATATAAAAATGTATATATTATTCCAGGTACCCTATCAGACCACACCATGATTCTAGCAATTAACAGCAAAAATTATAACAGAAAACACATGTATACATCAAGATTGAATAATACATTTTTAAAAGAAGAATTGACCCAAGAAGACATGAGAACAAATATAAAAAATTCTTGGAAGAAAATGAGAATGAAACACAACACAGAGTAACCTCTGGGGCACCATGAAAACATTCTTAAGGGGCAAATTCACAGCACTGACTGCCTCCCCAAAACAAGAGAAATCATGAAAAAAAGTATGCTTATACTTCATCTCAAATCCTTACAAAAGGAAGTACAATCTAACCCAAACCCACCAGAAGACAGGAAATAATCAAGATCAGAGCTGAAATTGAGAACATCAACAACAAAAAAATTAAAAAGAACTGAGGAAGCACAGCTGGTTCTTTGAAAAACTAAAGAAAAATGTTAGACACATAGCCAATTAGACTAAAAGAAGGAAATAAATGAAAGAAATCAACTAAATCACCAATGAAAAGGGAGCAATAACCAATGCTCCTGGAGAAATCCAATGGGTTATCACAAAACCTATTTTGAAAAATTATACTCCTCTAAATTAGATAATCTGGAAGTCATAGAAAAATTTCTAGACACATACAACATCCCCAAGTTAACACAGGATTATATTGAAAGCCTAAATATCCCAATAACAGACACAAAAATCAATACAGCAATTAAAAGCCTTCCAATGAAAAGAGCCCAGGACCTAAGGATTCACCACTGAGTTTTACCACACTCCCTGATAAGGAGGAAACACTTCTCCTCATTAAACAATTCTAAGAAATTAAAAAGGAGAGAAATCTCCCAAAACCTTTTTATGAGGCACCCATAATTCTGATATCAAAATCCAACAAAGGCACATCAAAAAGAAAAGAAAAGAAAAGAAAGAAAGAAAACTATAGACCATTATCCCTAATGAACATTGGTGGAAAAAAATCCTTAATAAAGTTCTAGCAAACCACATTCAAAAGCACATCAAGAAGATAATTCACTGTGATGAAATGGGCTTCATTCCAGGGATGCAAGGCTGGTTCAACATATGCAAATCAATAAATGTGATTCATCACTTAAACAGAATTAATGACAAAGACCATAAAATCATCTCAATTGATGCAGAAAATGCTTTTGATAAAATCTGATTTATGCACAAAAGTCTTCAGAAGATAGGAATCAAAGGAACTTAACTATGTGAAGACCATATACGACAAACCCGCATCTGGTATAATACTGAATGGAGAATAGTTGAAAGCATTTCCACTAAATACAGGAACAAGACAAGGCTGACCACTCTCATCACTTTTATTCAATAGTTCTCAAGATCCTAGATGGAGCAATCAGGCAAGAGAAGGAAATCAAAGGAATAAGAATAGGAAGGGAAGAGGTCAGACTCTCCTTTTATGCTGATGATGATCCTGTGTATGGCAGATCCAGAAAACTCCTTGATATTATAAATAGATTTAGTGAGGTGGGGGGCTACAAGATCATCACCCATAAATCAATAGCTTTCTTATACACTAACAATAATAGGGCAGAAGAAGAAATCAGAACAAGACCTAAGAAGATGGAAAGATATTCCATGCACTTGGTTAGACAAAATTAATATAATTTAAATGACCATTTTGCTAAAAGTGCTCTACAGATTCAATGCAATCACCATCAAGAATCTAGATACAGAAAAAGCAATTCTCAAATTCATTTGGAACAATCAAAAACCCAGAGTAGCCAAAACTGTACTAAGCAAGAAAGATAAAACAGGTGGTTTCACAATACCAGATATAAAAATTATACTACAGAGCTGTAGTAATAAAAACAGTATGGTATTGGTATCAAAATAGGCATGAAGACCAATGGAATAGAATAGAAAACTCTGAGACAAACCCACAAATCTTTAAACATCTGATCTTTTACAAAAGGGGTCAAAATATATGGAGGAAAAACAGCCTATTCAACAAGTGGTGTTGGACAAACTGAATAGACATTTGCAAGAAGTTGAAATTAGACCCTTACCTTTCACCTTGCACAAAAATCAAATTCAAGTGAATCAAAGAACTAGGAATAAAACAAGCTACGGTTCAACTGCTAGAAAAAAAAATTAGGAGCAACTCTAGCATATGGGAGTTGGCAACAACTTTTTCAACAAGACTCCCAAAATGAAAGAATTAAAGTCAAGGATCAATGAGTTGGATACCATTGAACTAAAACCATTTTCACAGCCAAGGAATTGGTCAAAACTGTCAGTAGAGAACCAACAGAATGGGAGATAATTATGGTCTGTGATTCCTCTGACAGGTGTCTAATATCCAAAATTTACAAAGAGCTCAAAAAACTTAAAATCAAAACACAAATAATTCAATTAATAATGGGCTAGAGAGCAAAACAGAAACTTCTCAACAGAGGAAATCGAGCAAGGTAATGAATACATGAGAAAGTATTCTACATCACTAATAATCAGAGAAATGCAAATCAAAACTACATTAAGGCTGCACTTCACGACTGTCAGACTGGTAAAGATGAAGAATATAAACAATAACAGATACTGGAGGGGTCACGAGGATTTAGAAACACCAGCACACTATTGGAGCTGCAGACTGATACAGCTGCTCTGGAAAGCAGGGTGGAGACTCCTCAAAAAATTAGGGTTGGTTCCACAGTAAGAACCAGCTATCCCTCTTCTGGGTATTTTCCCAGAGGAGCTAGAATTAGCACATTTCAGCTACACAGCAAAATCTATGTTCATAGTAGCTCAATTTACCATAGCTAAATTATGGAACGAACTCAGATGCCTCTCACTGGATGAATGGATCCAAAAGCTCTGGAATATACATACAATGGAGTTCTACTCAGTTATTAGAAACAATGATATTATGGCCTTTGAAGGTAAATGGATAGCAATGGAAGAAGACATGCTAAGTGAAATTAGTCAAGCCCAGAGAAAGGGTCAAATGTTTCCCTCTTTCGTGGAGGCTGGATCAAAACCCAGGCTTGTGTAAAAGGATGTCAAACTCATGTATTTGATCTAGCAGTGGCATCACAGCACATAATCTAGAGGAGCTGTAGATATGTAGGTAGGTAGGGAGGGAGGAAAGGGAGCATACTCTTTATGCCCCTCAGAAGCCACATAATACTTATGCAATCATTCTGGACAATTCACAATCTAAACATTTGTATCAATTGTAGGGGTGAAATGTAGAAGAATCAAGAGACTGGGATGTGGATGATGTGGGAGTAACTCTGGTTTAGGAGCAAATACAAATCATATTGTTACTTTACATGCATTTATGATTGTAGAATAATTTAACCCCTTAATAAAAAATTAAAAAAATAATAAAATGAAAGCATGTGGGGTTAGCACAGTGGGGCCATTTTAGAGAATTATTCCCTTAACCTCATGTTCACACCACTCATGTCTGTCTGCCCCCTATTAAAATAGGGACCATTGATTATTCATCTCCTGATTAGGCTAGAGAAATAGATTCTTATGCTTGACTCCATAACTTAATTTCTATAATCAAATAATTTTAGGATACAGAAAGTTTCTCCTGCAAAGCCTTTTGTTTCCCAGAAAAACACTTTTTACTAGTAGATACATCACTGCCAAAAGGATATTTTACCAAAATATTTGTTTTGCAGATTTCATATTTACATATCCAGAAATATGATTACTTTTTCTTATTGGCATGAATACTTCTGTGTCAGTTAAAAACAAACAAAAATACCTTTTAGTTGAGCCCCTCTTAAGAAAGTGATTTAGAATAGCTGAAAAGTAAAATAGTCACTTCCTCACCAGGGTGAGCTCAGTGAAACACTAATGTTAAGAGTGAATTATAACACAACTCATCTAGGTTTGTGCTTTTAATTAGCTAACTTTGCTTCTTCCAAAAGTAATGTAAATCAAAGGTGCCAAAATCTCTTGGTGAGAAGGAAACAGTATTTCTAAATCGCTAAATAAAGCCAAGAGAAGCTGCCTATGGACAATTGGCTTAACCTAGTTCATCTTTTTCTGCCTGTAGTTTCACTGAACAGATGTTCCATAATTCTCATTGTCTTGTCTTTGTGGGGTGTGATTTGAAAAATATCCAGGAGAAAATTTAAAATTTTATGAAGGATGATAATTTAGGGTCCTTTTTACACCTTCCAGAATTTTCTTCTTCAGGCAGATTATGTGGTAGGAGTTAATATTTGAAAATAATTGTAAACCCTGAGAATTCTTGTGCCTAAAATGAAGGAAATTTTTGGGGCACAGAATAGGACATGGGAGACTCAAGGGAGAATGGTTGTTTGTAGAGAAGTTAAGTTCTGAAGTGATTTTTTTTTCTCCCAATTTTTAAATTGTATGTAGGGGAAATTCTTGTCAGATTCACTAGTTCCTTTCATTTTTTTTTTATCCCATACCTTATATAGCACTTAGGATGGTTTCCTGTTTGGCTTTAGAACTGCGAGTAAGCTTATATCACAACCCCAAGTTACCACTTGCTTTCTCAGCCCAATCCTGGCACCTATGTTAACATGGATCCTCCAAAAGTTAAATGTGCAAGAGACTGTTGAGGAAAATGACTGTGAAAGGTAAAGCGGAGGGAGCAGGAGGAGGCAGGCAAAACCTTCAGACCACAGTACAGGTGGAATGCCTGTAAGGGAAAGAGGTTTGGGAGGAAGAGTCTGGGACAGTAGTAATTGTCTAAGAAAGGTTCAGGCTGATTGGGGAGTCCTCACCTAAAATCACCTTTTGGAGGATTCCCACAGTAGTTAGGAATTGACCAACATTAGCACACTATGGTTAGTCATTGACTCGAGTGGTCCAAACAGTGGACCTGAACATGCACTTGACAGAGAATCCAGAAGACTAACAGCTGGAGGTGTGAGCCAACAATGCACCCTACAGCAGGAGAATTGAGAAGTGCCCTTCTTTTTTCTTTTCCACTTAATCTGTCTGAGTTTTATACTATTATTTTTTATTAAGGAGTTGAGTTGATGTATAATCATAAATGCATATAAAGTAACAATATGATATGCATTTGATCCTAATACAAAGTCACCCCCCACATTGCCCACACAAAGGTCTCTTGAGTCTTCTATATTTCCTCCATAACAGCAATAAATGTCCATATATATATATACATACATATATAATTCATAATCTTACATATATATATATATATATATATATATAGAGAGAGAGAGAGAGAGAGAGAGAGAGAGTTAGTGAAATTTCCAGAACTAAATGATTGCATAAGTAGTATTTAACTTCTAGGGGGGTAAAGAATATGCCACATTATTGATTGTCTCCTTAGATCCTGCTGTATCTTCCATCCTTCCTCCCTGCTTCACCCTTCTCTCTTCCCTCCCCTACATGACTTCCAGATTATCTTATTTAGAGGAGTATAGTTTTTTAAAAGAGGTTCTGTTAATCTGTTTGATTTCCATGGCATTAGTGGCGATTGCTCTCTTTTCATTAGTGATTTTGTTGATTAGTTTCAATGCCTTCCTTCTTTTAGTGAGATTGGCTAGTAGGTCTGTTAAATTTATGTATGTACATATGTATGTATGTATATATGTATGTAGAACCAGTTCTTTGTTTCATTGATTCTTTTATTGCTTTTTTTGGGGGGGGGTTCTTAATTCTATTGGTTTCAGCTCTGATTCTGATTATTTCCTGCCTTCTGCTGGGTTTGGGGTAGTTTGTTCTTCCTTTTGTAGGGATTTAACGTGGAGCATAAATTTATTTATTTGAGAACACTCCTGATTTTTAATGTAGGCCCTCAGTGCTATAGATTGTCCCATTAAGAATGCTTTCCTACTCTTCCAGAGGTTTGGATATGTTGTGCCTTCATTCTCATTTGCTTCTAAGAATATCTTGATTTCTGCACTCATGTCTTCTTGGATCCATTCTTCAATTAATAGGGTATTATTCAATCTCCATGTATATGTGTTTTTTCTCTTATAATGTTTGCTGTTATTGCTAGGGTCATGGCATCATGGTCTGATAGGATACATTGAATAATATTTACCTTTTTATATTTGCTGAGATTTCCTTTGTGAATTGGAATATTCTGCTTTGGAGAAGGATCCATGTTTTGCTGAAAAGAAGGTAAATTCAGCCAATTGGGTGTGGAATATTCTATATATATCTGTTAAGTCCATTTGATTTATGGAGTTGTTTAGGCTGGAGATCTCTTTATTTTTTGTTTGTTTGTTTGTTTTTGTTCTCTGATGATCTGTCTGTTGGTGATAGAGGAGTATAAAAGTCTCCCAGTATTGTCCCATTGTGGTCCATAATTTATTTTATGTCATGGAGTAATTTTTTCCATATATTTGAAAAGCATTGGTGTTTGGAAAGTATGCATTTTCTATGGTTATATCTTCCTGTTTTGTTGTTCCCTTCTCTAATATGTAGTGGCCTTCTTTATCCTTCTAATTTGTTTATGTTTGAAATCTGCTTTGGTCTGATATAGGTATTGTAACACCAGCTTGCTTTCTTGGGCCATATGCCAGGAAGATTTTTCCATCTTTTCACTCTCAATCTGTGTATGCCAGTGGCTGTAAAATGGGTCTCCTATAAGCAGCATATTGTTGGATATTGTTTTTTTGATACAGTCTTCTAATCTGCATCTTTTGACTGGTAAATTGAGACCATTCACATTCAGTATTAGGATATTATGTGGTTGTGATTCATAATCATCCTGTTTTATTAGTACATTCTGTGCTGTCTTGGTTGTCTATTGATTGCATGTACCTTTATAGAATTTCCTGTTTGTGGATTTAGAGGATTATTTGCTTACTCTTCTGTCTGGAGTTTATCTTTGAGAATTCTTTGTAATGCTGGTTTTCTGTTCATGAATGCTGCAAGTTTAATCTTATCATGAAATGTTCTTTTTCCCCCTCAAATTTGAAGGTGAGGTTTGCTGGGTATAGTGTTCTTGGGTACATGTTGTGGTCATTCAGAGATTGAAATATCTCTTTTCTGTATATCCTTGCTTCTAGGATCTGAGCTGAAAAGTCATAGGTAATCCTTATTGGTTTGCCTCTGAATGTGATTTGGCATTTCTCTATTGCAACTTTTAACATTCTTTCCTTGATTTCCCTATTATACATTTGAATATGATATGTCTCAGTAAGCTTCTCATTTGATCTGGCCTATTTGGTGTCATATATGCTTCCTAGATGAGCATATCTGTCTGTATTCTAATATGGGAAAATTTTTCTTTAATTATTTCATTGAGATTGTTCTTTATGCCATTTGTTTGCATTTCAGTTTCTTCTTGTATCCCAATTACTCTTACATTGTTTCTTCTGATTTCATCCCAAAGACTTTCAAAACTCAGGTTGTGTTCTGTGAGGTTTTTTGGTTGTTGTTGTTGTTGTTGTCAGCAACGTGCTCAAGATTACTCAATGGTGTATTCTCAATGTCGTTAAGTTCTTTCTTCAGGAGCTGAGTTTTTGTTTTCTATAGAAGTTAACCTATCAATAAATTCTTCCGTTGTTCCTCCAATGTGATTGGCTGTAGATTTTTGCTCCATAACTTCCTTTTTCAATGTGTCTATTTCTTTGATAATAAAGTTTTCAACTCCTGAGTTTTCTCAATTAGTCCCTTCATTAAATTTTGTTTTAGGTTAGTGCTCCTTTTAGTATGCAGATTGTTGATAATTTTTTCTAGGTTTTCATCCTGCTTCCTGTTCATGCTGCTCCTTGGCAGGGGATTTGTGAGTTTGAGGCAAATCTTTTCTGATTTGATTCCTTATTTTTGTATACTTTCCTCTGGATCTTTGAATTGAGGTTCCCTGTGTAGAAGCAAGTCAGGTATCCAGGTGCTTCTTCCTTGCAGGTCAAAGGGTTGGGTCAGACATTACCTCTCTGATGACCACCTTCTTCCAGAAAGCCAATTCTGCCTGGTTTCTCATTTTGCTGCACCTTTTGGATCTTGGCTTCAGGACTTGGATCTGGAACCTGAAGGAGTTGCTTTTCAGCCCTCTGAACTGTTGATACTAAGCAGTGGGGGTGCTTAGCTGGATCCTGGGATTCCAGAGATGCCAGGCAGGCTGGAATGGGGCTGCCTACACACTGCTTTGGGGCCTGGGATCATTGTTGGTGAGGATGTTTCCAATATGACTGGACCCTGAGGGTATGTGTGACAGCTGGGTGGGGTCCAGGTGTATCGTCCTCATGGTGTCCTGTGTGCCTGCTGGGGTCAGGAGCATGGCCAGAGTCCTGTGCCCACAAAGCAGTGGGGCCAGGTCTGGGTGTGGGGTCCTCAGTGGTGACCTGCATGCCTGCCAGGGACCGGGACCGAGTCCTGGGCACTAGCAGAGTCCCAGTACAGAATCTTCGGGGGGTGTCCTGTATGCATGCTGGGGCTGGAGGCCTGGGCCTGTGTGGGAGGGTTCTAGATGCAGGCTCCTCAGGGTTGTCCTGTGCTCTGCCAGGGCTAGGATTAGATCATGCTTTTACATGTTGAAAGCAATTTACCTGCAATCCTGCCTAGCTTAAATTGACAGGATATGTTACATTCCTCAGCAAGCTACCTGCTATCTGTCAAGAAATGCAAACTCAGAAATGCTGATAAAAAGAGCACAGGTTACCCTGAAATGGGGACTTTTGTGACAATTACACAGACCAGATCCCAGAACTCAGGGAACTAAAGATAATCCCTCCTTACCATAAAATATGTAGGAACAGGTTCTAATTTAACTGGTTAGCATGGGCCAAAGTGACCTAGAGTGGTGCAGAATTGAAAGTCTAATGTCAACTTGCTGTCAGTCAAAAGTCAAGAAGCAGACCTGGTCAGATTTCTCTAGAAACTTCCCTGTGACTCAATAAAACTGGAGGGCAAGGAAGTCATATCCCTCTCATTAGTGAGAGGACCCACTCTTTCCCTCAAGAGTGCTTCCTTTTCCCCTTTCCAATCCCTTCTAATAAACTCATGCCTGTTGCTCTGAGTGTCATGTCTCAAATCTTTCTGATGCGCTTTTAAGAACGGGGGTGAAGGTGGGTCTCAGTGCTGCCTCAGTTTCCCAGAAGACCCAGCTCTGTATAACTTTTATTTGGAAAAAAATGAAACATTTGGTTTAAACACTTCATTGAAATTATCTTTGTATTTGTAGTTGTGTTACCAATTATACCTATCTACTGCCAGTGATCCAGACTTGTAAATCAGTCAGGTTTTCCTTTGTTATGTTTTGGATCTTAAATGCCCCCCAAATATCCATCCTTGTACTTGTTGACCAGCCTGTGGTTCCGTTGGGAGGCAGTGATCCTTTAGGAGTGGGGATCTAATGGAAGGAGGTTAGGTCATTGGGGGTGTGCCCTTGATGGGCCCCTTCTTCTATTTCTCTTTCTTCCTGGCTGACATGAGGTGAACTACTTTGCAGTACAACATGCTCCCCATTATCATGTTCTGCCATGCCATAGGTCCCAAAATTATGACTGGCCATGGACTACAACCCAAAATAAACCTTTTCTTCTTTTAAATAGGTTTTCTCACTCTTATATTATAGCCTTAGAACTCTAACACACTGTTGGATCTAGAATATTGACACTTTGATCAGAGGAAGGAACACATGGTCAAACCATTTGAATGCCTTCAAGGCTCTGAGTTTTCAGATTTTAGTGAATATAATGGAATTGGTCCAAAAATACTTATAAGTTATAACAGGCTTTATTTCATTTTCCCTACCTTTAAACTAGGAGAAAACCAGAGGAAGTATTAATCATCATAATAATAACCATTGAAACTTCTATAAAGCTTTTTCTTCTGTTCATTCACCAGAAGAGAAAGCTTCCATGAATGATAACATGAAGATAAAAGAAAGGAGGCATTTTAACATTCACTGAGACTAATAGTGTGTTGTAGTAGAAACATTTTGGGAGTCTTGGACTTGCTCCCTGTGTCGCTTAACAGTATGATAAGCCACCCAAGCCCGAGTGTCTTCATGTGCAAAATGCTCATGAGAGTGCTATATTCTAAGAATCATTATGGGTAAAAGAGCTTTATAAATAAGCAAGTATTCCAAATTGTTTTATTATTAATATAATCATTCTTTCTAGATTTATTTTTTCTTTTTTTCTTTGGGGTGATGGTAATTGAAGTTATTATTGTTGTTTAGATCAACAGCTTCCCCAGAGAATTATTTCTGTTTTCATTGAGATTCTAGAGACAATGATCAATGCTTATTCAGGTAATCTTTGTGTCATACAAGCAGGTCTGCATAGAATATCAGGTAATCACTAGTCCCTAAACTTTGATCCAGACAAAATGAATGATCAAGGCATTCTAAGCTGTCAATGTACCTGAATTTCTTTAAAGACATCAACTATTTTATTACTTTTCTCTGGAGTACCCAAACATAGGAAAGGCAGGGGCAGGCAAGCCCACAAAAGTATCCAAGAAGGGATCCTCAGGGTAAAAATTTATGCAGCAGGATTGTTATAGTGCGAGAGGTTTGCAAGAATATTTAAATTTTTTTATCTATTATCCACCTGTTACTGCAGCATTTAAAACAGTAATAAGAGGAAACAAAGAGGGTAGATGGATGGAAGGAGGAATGGATGGGACAATCAATAAGAGACCAATTGGTAGATCAAAAATAGAGTATATAGATATATAAATTTTAAAATATAGGTTTCTTGTTGAGCCTGGTGATGTATGCCTACAATCCTAGCAACTCAGGTGGCTGAAGCAGAGCAATTACAAATTCAAGTCCAGCCCCAGCCTCAGCAACTCAGTAAGGTCTTCAGAAAATTAGTAAGACTCTGTCTCAAAATAAAAAATTAGAAAGGGCTGGGGATGTTGCTCAGTGATGAAGTCCCTGGGTTACATATATTAACGATTCAAATAGGAGAAAGGAAAAAATTACTCCTGATTACATACGGACAAAAAATGTAAAGGTTTCAACATTTCTTAATGTTTCTTATAGTATTTTCCATGCAGTTTGCTTGTTTATTTTACAAGACTGAATTAACTATACTGTGGATGGAATACTTATGTCCCCTGAAAATCCATATATTAAATAACAAACCCCAAAGTGTGATTTTAGAAGGTGGGGTCTTTTGGGAAGAGATTAAGTTATTGGAGAAAGTAAAGACATAAATGGAAATGGTGCTCTTATAAAAATAAGCCCAGTCCCTCAGTTTTCCCTTCTACCATATGAGGACACAGTGAGGAAGTACCTACCATCTATGAACCAGAAAGTAGTCCTTCACCGGACACCAAACCTACAGATGAGTGGATTTTGGATTTCCCAGCCTTTAGAACTGTGAAGGGTAAACTTTTTATTCAATTGTTAGAACAATATGAAAAAAAGTAAGAAAACATTAAGTATTAAAATCAACTTTTTAGCATATTAAAAAATATATATAAATTTTAAGTATATAATTTGAAAATATACTCTCATGTAACCATGAACCCCATTCAGATATAGAACTTTTATATAGCAGCAAAATGAGCTCTCATTCCCCTTAGCAGTGAATTCCGTTTTGACTCAAATCACAGGCTTGCATTTACTTGTTTCTTGTTCTCATACGTTAGTTTTGCTTGTTATATAAATTCATGTGTGGAAATATCATGGCTTTTATTCACTCAACATAATTTTTATTCATACATTAGTGGCTTGTTCTTTTTTATTATTGAATAGTATTCTGTTTATGAATCTAACAATTTGTTCATTCATTTACATTCTGAGGAACATTTGGATTATTTATCAGTATTTTGGTATTAAGAAAAGTTATTATGAGCATCCTATATTATATATAAAATTCGGAATTTTTTACTTAATATAAAATGGTATATTTATCAATAATTTTTAAATATTCAGAAAGATAATTTTAAATGTTTGTCTAATTTTTATTCAGTGGAACACTATAATTTAAACAACCTCCATATTGTATACTTAAGTTGTTTCTAATTGTTTTCATTTATAAATAATAGTATGAGGAAAAATGAAAAATTCTAAATAATTTCTAAAGAAGTTCCCACTCTTCCTGATGAGTGTTAGCTTCGTTTGCTGTTTTTCCTTTTTGACAATGGCCTTGATGAATAGAGAAAGCAACACATCTTGATTCTCTTTGGATTATTTGTAAGGAAAGAAACTGTTTTATGAGGCCAAATGTGTAGGTGCTGGGCATTGTTTTTAACTTTTTTTTTGCTAAGTTTGGGAAATGGACTTTTGCAATATGATAGTCAAGCCCCCACATCAAAGAAGCACAGTATAGAATAACAGAACAGGAAAGAAAATCCTTTTCAGAGCCAAAAAATGATCAAAACAAAGCTTCAAAGGTAGATTCTATAGTGGTGGAACTGCTGCAAGCTAAAGCATTTAAAATACACCTGTGTTTGTGCTAATTGAAAAACTCATATTCACAATCTCAGCAGCTCTTAAACAAGCAGTAGACTTAATGTGTGTTTCTGTTCTAAATGTTGTCCAAAATAACATTTTTCTGAGGAAGACAACACTGGGTCCATTTCCACACTTTCTTTTACAGAGCAAGATCATGCCCAAGGAGTTTAAAAATGTAACTCATAAAGATTCTCCAGTTTATCCTATTGTTTCCTATACCAAAAACTGTATCCTTGAAATACCTCATTTCATGCCTCTTAATTCTTCTTTGTAATTCCTACAGTCATATTCACATATCCTTGAGAGTGGATATTTGTGTTTCTTGTCTTTCTCTTGGGGGATCATAAGTAGGATATCAATAGCTTTTGTCTACCCAATCCTCATCTTTCTTATTCTGGTATTTCAGAAGATGGTTTCTCACAGGCATGTGATCTGGTACAGTTGCCACCTCAGTTCCTACCTAGCCAGTAAGAGGAGCCATAACACCCGTAGGCAGTTGTAGCTCCATACACACCTTGCAAAGCAACTGTTCTAAGATGATGGCGAATCTTCAAATCAGGTCAAGGTCCTTTCCTAAGAGTTTTTTTGTTGTGTGTTTGTTTATTTGTTTTGTATTGTTTTGTTTTTTTCCCCAAGATCTGATTGCTAAATTTTAAGGAATTTAACAAGCCAATCAAATTACTAGTAGTTTGAAATCAGCCTTGATACGAGCACTTAAAGCAAAAAAAAAAAAAAAAAAAAAAAAAAAAAAAAAAAAAAAAAAAAAAAAAAAAAAAGGAAAATGGTACAAATTGGGCTTTTGATGTTTTAGAAAAAAAAATCAGATACCTGTTTTTTACATATTTATCTGATAAGTTAAAATACAGGACAGAATAATATTCATTATCATTTTTCTTCCTAGAATGTATTCGGTGGCATATAATAAAACTTTCTTAGTCCCATCATTAGGTTTTGATTACAATAAAAGTGTTAGAATGAGGTGTGGTTATAGCAGAATGGTAATTGAGGTTATGATGCTGCATATTTGAGACCTGAGTTCTGCTTGTGCAGTATAGCATTGAATGCTCAGGTTTTGGTATCAGAAAGACCTGAATTCCATGTGCTTCTGGTCCTCAAAATCTAAAGTGGGCATTTTACAGGATGGCTGTGTATCAGTGATACTTGGTGGAGAGAAATAATTTTTCTCTCAAAGGGAATTTTCTTTCTTGTTACACTCATGTGCTTCCTCAAATCCATGGAAATTCCTAATATATGTATGTATGCATGTACATGTGTGTATACATATATGATATGTATCATATCATCATATATTTTCACACATACATATTATATAAATTATGTCTATATGTGTGTGTGTGTATATATATATATTTATGTGAGTGTGTATCTCTGTGTATTTTTTAAATTCCAAAATTCCTAGCAATTATTTCTAGACCATACCATGTCTGTTGCCTTCTGTTTGGATAAGATTTTTTTATTACACTGCCGATGTGTGCCATTTATTATATGCTAATTATATATCAACATCTCAAAGATGGCAGTAGTTTGGTGACCTCTTACTAAAATTTGAATGCATCTGTTCATTGTTAACAGTAGTATCTTTTGTTGGTAAAGGCCCTTATAAAATTTTCATGAGTTATGAATCCATTAGTACATATATGATTTTACAGCTCTGAGAGGTGGCAAGATTTGAACACAATTTTTCCTACAGATTAGATAGCTAGATAGACACACAGATACATGAGAAACATAATCAAAGCTATAAAAATAAAAGCCCAGATGCAGGACAAATCTCTGGTTTGACAAATGCCATAGTGTAGCTGATTTGGGGATTCTGATGCCTTAACTTAATTATGGACCAGGAGATTATGATGGCAATTTTAGGTATTAATGTAAACTGAACTGAGAGATATACAACAAATAAAGCATTATTTCTGAGTATGTCTGTGAGGGTGTTTCTGGAGGGGTGTGGTATTTGAATAATTGGACTAAGTAAGGAGGGTCAGTTCTCCCCCATTGAGGGTGAATACCACACAGTCAGCTGAGGGCCTGGTTAAAACAAAAAGACAAAGGAAAGGCAAATTCCTTGTCAGTCTCAGTCAGTATCTGTCTGTCTGTCTCTATCTCTTTCTCTCTCTATCTCTCCTGCAGTTGGGTTATTTATCTTCTCTTGTATTTTACTATCAGAATTGCAGGGTCTCTGGACTTTGGACTGCAGGATTTGTACCAGTAGCCTCCTGCTTCCCAGGCCTTTGTCCCTGGGCTGAGAAATGCTATCTGCTTCCCTAAATCTCCAGCTACACTCAATGCATCACGGGATCCCTGGAGCCCCATAATCACATAAGCCAGTTCTCTTAACAAATACCCTCTTATCTATTTAGCTAACTGTCTATCTATTTCCTGTTGGTTCTGTCTCTCTGAACCTAACACAGAGATCAATCACATTTAGTCTTCAGTGTTCCGTTAAATAAATATTTATTGAACACATTTCTATACCAGAGGATAGAACCATACATACTTGGATCTCTAAAGTGAATCTCCACCTTCAAATAATGTAAATTGAATCTTTTGTCTTTTGAATCAAACTCTTCTAACAGATACACATAATAAATCTGCTATTTCTAGTGGTTCTTATTTTTAGATGTTTATTGCTTGCTTCATAAAATTATTATGATGAAATAATTCTTTTAAAAAATCTTACCTGGCTGTCTGTCCTTAGTCTGTTGAAGCTACTGTACTAAATTACCAGAAACAGGGTGGCTTAAATAATAGTCATTTATTTCTCAGAATTCTGGAGGCTAGCATGTCTTTGAATCAGGGATTCAGCAAGTTGGTTATAGATGAGAACCCTTTTCTCGGTTTGCAGAAAGAATGCCAGAGAGAAAACTCTGGTGTTTCTTCTACTTCTTGTAAGGACATGAATCCCATCATAAGGGTCCTACCCTACTGATCTAAACCTAATTATCTCTTAAAGATCCTATCTCCTAATACCATCACACTGGGAATTAGCACTTCAACACACAGTTTTGGGCCAATATATTCAGTCCACAACACCACAGATATAGTCTGAATGTTTGTATCCCCCAAAATTCAAACATTGAATTCTAATCCTCAATGTGATAATAAGAGAATGTGGGCCTTTGGGAAGGTGATTTGAGAATGACAGATCTTTCTTCATAAATGGATCTAGAGACCCTGGCCAGCATCTTCAGCCATGTGAGCATGTAGCAGGAAGACACCATCTATGACCCAGAGTGAGCCTAGACACCAAATCAGCAGGACTGTGGTTGTGGACTTCCTAACATCCAGAAAAATGAGCAGTAAATTTCAGTTATTTATAAGCTAATTAGTCTATGGTATTTTTCCAAAGTAGCCCCCCAAAATAAATAACTACCCATTGCCAAACTTCTGTAATTAGTACAAACCTTCCCAACCTGCATGTCATCTGTGTTCTGATCCAGACATTAGTAATAGGAACAAAAGAAAATTCTCAAAGGCAAGGAAAATGGCATATATTCAAGGATACAGTAGCTAGAAGAAAAAAAAAGTAACATGTAAACTTGAAAATATCATCATTATTTTAATACCATGCTGAAGAGGTGGCATCACTAGAGTATGATAAAGGATCTGCAGCAAGAGATCAAAGAGAGAGTCCCTAAGTGTCCCATGGTATTTCTGGCCAGTGTTGTCTCTTGACCAAGCGAGGGCTCTCAGTGCTCTCCTCATCACCCTTTTCTAGTTGTAAGTGCATCTCAGCTCAAACTAGCCTAAGAAAATACTTAGGCATGTGTGGAATCTATTGGCTCGTGTAACAGAGAAGCTCAAGAATTCAAAAACTGACTGGAGGTAGTGATGCTAGGCCTAGGGTTTTTTCATTTCTTGATTCTCAGGTTCTTAGCTCTATCTTAGAGTTGCTGCCCATCCACTGACTCTATGCAACCCTCTATTCAACTGTGATGGCCAGAATGCATAGTGTTCTGATTGTCTAGCATGGATTATGGAGGCTAAATAATGTCCACAACACCACAGATATAGTCTGAATGTTTGTATCCCCCAAAATTCAAACATTGAATTCTAATCCTCAATGTGATAATAAGAGAACGTGGGCCTTTGGGAAGGTGATTAGAGAATGACAGATCTTTCTTCATAAATGGATCTAGAGAACCTGGCCAGCATCTTCAGCCATGTGAGCACGTAGCAGGAAGACACCATCTATGACCCAGAGTGAGAAGGAAGATCTGTCACAACCCTGGAACCAGAGGGTGGAGTCAGACCCACCTGCACCACATGACATGGGGGTAGGGTCTTATTTCCAAGAAAACGTAGAACATTTTCATTTTTAAGAAAGTGAGAGTGGGTGTTATATCAGTTCTCTATGACTGATGTTTTGCTGTGATTCAGGGCAGCAATGTGCATTAAGACTTCAGACTTTAGAGTCAAATAGAGCTACACCACATCCTCACTCTGCCATTTCCTACTTGTACAGCTTCAGTGAACTTCTTAGTCTCTCTGTTAGCTTATTTATAAAGTAGAAATATTAATCGTACCTAGCTCTCAGATTTCCTGTGAGCATTATATGAAATCACATGAATATACAAAGCACAATACCTTCTGTACCTGACAAATAGTAACCAACCACTAAATAAATATTTAAAGGATGGCTGGAGTGGTTGCTCAGCAGTTAAGGTGCTTGCCTGGCATGCGCAAGGATGTGGGTTAGAACCCCAGCACCATGTATATAACAAAGTGTAGGGTCAACAAAAGTCATGTGAAAAACTAAATAAAATCAATTTTCTCTCTTTCTCCTTTTCTCCCTCACTGTCCCTCTTGCTTTAAAACAATATTTTAAAAGTGATAAGACTTGAAAAAGATAGACAATTAAGAGACAAAATTAACTTTATCCCTGAACAGATACAAATGCTCTTTTCAAATAATTGATAAGAAGGTGGAATCAAAACCCAAACTAAATTCATTCACTGATGTTAAACAGTCCATAGGTTTACTAAGATGCTTCCCAAAATTTGTGTAAGTATTTACATCACTTCATTAAAGAATTTCTAAGTGGACCCAGGACTTCAGGAGGATAATCATTATTTAGCTTCTGTGCTTTATTACAGCAAGTATGTGCAAGACTTAGTATAAATATTTTTGAAATCTTAGGATCCTTTCATAATTACCAATTACTCCTTTGTGGTCATTTATAAATACTGGGTACCTGCTTACATGTTTTGATGGGGAAGAAGTGAGAAAACTCAGAACTTACATATATGATTGAAGTAAAATCTAATACAAAACTGGGATTGCTAACACAGCACAGAGATGCCAAACTGCATGGATAAGTGATTTTGAAAACCATCAAATAGACATTCCACAAGGTCAACCAAAATGCAGTGTGCCTGAGAGTAATGAGTGATTTTAGTCCAATAGTTATTAAAATCCCTGACAGAATGTATTTCTCTTCTGCTGGCTTCCTTCCTTTATTGGCAAATACCATTTTGTATATAAATTTGAACTTGCCTTGAAATACCTGGTTTAACTACCAACATTTTATGATTATTATTATTTTAATTATTGATATACCAAAGAAGAAATCCCACTTGGGTTTGGAGTTACTTGTTAGTGATAAGGAAGGTACACCAAGGAAGCCAATAAAAAAAAAAGGTGATAGAAGTCCCAATCAAAAGTGATCTGTCCTCCTCCCGTCCCCTGTCCTTCCTTCTATCTTTAAAGCACAAGCAATCTGTGAGTATTTTGTCCACTTCATATGGTACTTTTACAAACAAAAGAGTCAAATTTGGTGGCATCCTGAAGTCATATGCCAAATGATTATACAATCTTTGATTCTCAGAACTGAATTTACGTTATTGATTACAGTGATTTTCTGTATCAACTCTTCACCAAACATCTAAGTAAAAACTCCAGTTGACTGTCTCAGTAGTAACACAATCAACAGCTACACACCTGCTGTACCAAATAAGCTTTAAAATACTTACTGCACATAAAGTAGACATCACCCCTATGAATTTCAAGTGGAATTGTTAGTCTAAAATTGAGTACTTCTCCTTTGGACTAGGCCTTTGGTAAATAATAAGAACTAAGACAGTTTTAACTTTTGAGATAGTCTGTCTTGAGTTCTGAGGAAGGATGGTGAAGTTTTTAAAGCGCATGGACTTTGGTATCAAACAGAGATGGGTTCAGCCTCCGATTTGCCATTTTAATCATAAGGATTTTGGAAAGTTACTTAATAGCTTTACGCTTCAGTTTCTTCATTCATTTAGTGAAGATAACAAAAATATCTACCTCTGAAATTGGTCATGAGGATTGAATGAGATGTTGCATATAAAGTGCACAGCACAGCATCTGACATATAGCTAGTCCACAGTGTGTTTAGCCACAGATACTTGGATTGTGTACTTATTTAAATTCAGTTTTGCCTGTTATTGTATTTTAAAAGTCTTGGATCTGTGAATGAGCAAATTGGATCATAGCTTGGATATTTCACTGTTCAAGTTGCACAGATCATGTATCTATGGAGTATAGGCACTGGCTCAGCCACATATCAACCCTTGTGCCCCACCTATGGCCTGGAAGAGAGAACATGCGAATCAATCAGCTCTGAGCTACATTTACCCTGTTGTGAAACAGATGCTCCCTTATGGGTAAGTGTGATCCTCCAATCAACCTTGGGCAGTATTTAGCAATGTTCTTCAGTCGTAAAAGAGAACTTTCCTCACTGGACCTTGGTAGATACTTTCCTGGAGATGTAGCTGAGGAGCAGAAAAAGGGAATTTGTAGTTCTTAGCATGCATTTCTTTTCAGATTTCCCAGATCTCTTTTGGCTTTCAGTATTATAGATTTCTGTTTACAATAAGGCCCCTTCAACTGTATTCTCTATTATAGTGTTTTCCCACAGGATCTCTTTCTCTACCCATTTCAAACACAAAATAACTTAGCTCCTATAATCTGACATTCATATTGTTTCATACTCTCTTTAGGAAAAGTAAACTGAAGTTCCTCCATGTTTCAATCTCTACCCTGTGTTGGTGGGATACTATAGATAACAACTCTTATTCATTTTTACTCTTATTTGTTTCTTTCCCTATAAAAATTATATTTCATTATCTAATTATTTGTTTTCACACTAAACTACAAGCAGTATGGGCACAAAGACTGACATTCAACTTTACCACTTAAGCATCAACCTTGAGTATAACAAGGGGCACTCAGTAAGTGCTTATTTGTAATGCACATCACTGTGGGATGAATCTGTTTTCTGTCGTAAGGGTAGTATGTACTTATTTAGTAATATGCTCTGTGTCTAGGGAGCATGCACGTGTGCATTACACATGCATGCGAGTGTGTGTATGTGTTTTGTGTGCATTAGAGTCTACCATTATCTTGCTTGCACTTACATTAAAGGCTCCTTTAAGATATTCATTTATCAAAAGCTGGATCCAATCCTGTGATGCCTTGGCTAACGAGTGAAGATTTCATGCCCAATCCCAGATGTTGAATCAAAAAGATTTAGAACAGTGTCTTATCAACAGAAAACAATGTTTTTGGTAATGACAAAAGAGAAAGACTAGCTCTTCTGGACAAAAAAGTAAAGAAAATTTTGACATAACCAATTCTCATTAGATTTAGACCCAGAAGCCTTAGAGGTACTTAGTTTGATATTTTAATTTTATTTCCTTCATCCAGCTCTTTTGTTTCCCTGCTTTTCTATTCTTTGTGTTTCCCTCTTATCCTGTGGCCAATTCCCCTGATCCCATTTCTTATTCTCCTCCCATGTTCACTTCCCCTGCTTGCTAACTTGATTTATCTTCCTTGCCTGCTATCAGTTTCTAACCTTTTCCCTTATTTTCCTCTGACTTCTTCTTATCCCCCAGCTAATCTTTTGACCTTTTTGTAATCTCTTTTCTTTGCACATTATCTTGTTTTCAGAGTTGTCCTTATCTGCTTAGCCCACGGTCAAGTTCAGGGGAACATTCACTCTGAGAAGTCTTTAGCCTATAAATGGATTACCAGTTGTTTCAAAAGGCCTGCTCACTAGGATGTCTGGGAAAGAGCCTTTCTGTTCACAAGGTCTTTCCAGCAGTGATGGAGCCTCTGCATTTTCTACTTTTCTCCACTTTCCTACCTGCTCACTGTTCAGTGAGCAGATTCTTCAGGCAGAATCTCTAAGTGACAGAGGCACACGGGTTAACTCCAGCTTTACCCAATCTTTTATCTGTTTCTCTCCAGTTCCCCTCTACTCTCTGTCTTTGAGGTTTTAAAGAGTGAGGGGCAACTTGGCATGGATGTGCCTGCATCGTTCAGATTTAAATTGATACTCTAAAAAGCCTGGCCACCTCCAAGGCAAATGCTTCCCAAGTTTCAATTTAGTTTTCATTAGGAACCGGGCAGCCCCATGCCAGTCTGCCTGCCCATTTAAACGAGGCCTCTCTCAGGGGATTATGCAGTTGCAAGCTGAAACATCTATATGCAAATGAGCCTTTCTGTATTTGCTATCAGCTACCACAGAAATTTTCCATTCCTTCAAAGCTATTTAAAAAAAAAAACTGAAAAACAGAAAAAAGAAAGAAATCTCTTTAGCAGACTCAGAAACCCTGAAGAAAGAGCAGAAGGCTGGTTTCCAGCCCACCTGCTTCCACTCTAGCCCTGCCTACTCCTTCAAACTGCTACTGGAGAGAGAAACTCCCATCCCCCATATAAAAACCTATCCCCTGGCAAGGTTATATTACAATTCTAATTTATCCAAAATAAATAGCCAGGACACGACAGAAAAGAAAGCAATGAGGCAAAATATATAAGAAAGCTCCAAATTGGTCCAAAGTTGGCAAATGAAAAGTCTGGTTTTTTTAAAAGCTACAGAATTAACTCCATTATTTGCACAAATAGAGGGGAGTGGTATTGTAGATATGATGGTTTATGGAACATATAAACTTAAAGTATTTCAGTTTGAATTGCAAAGTGTATTTGTGTGAATGTTGAATAAGAACCAGGCCAGCATGAGTGTTACCTCTGCGGGGGAGAGGCGTTGTAATTTCCTTATCTATAAATGAGGGGCTGAAGCAGATCAATGGTTTGTATGACTAGAAGATTCCTCACCACTTTGTTCAAGTTTGTGTTTAGAAACAATTTCAAACTTAAACAAAAGTTACAAGACTGGTACAAAAAACACTCATTTTCCTTCTCCCAGAAGGTACAGTTGACATTTTGCTTCATCTGCTTTGTCATTACATTCAGCTCTCCAGCTAGCAACGATTTATCTCTATCTCGTCTATCTCATCTGTTCACCAATAATGTTTTTCTAAACCATTTGAGAGAAAGTTGCATACACAATGCCCCTTTACTCCTAAATATTTCAGTATAGTTTGGACTTCTTCCCCAAGCGCATGTGAAAATAACCCATAAAAAAACAAAAAAACAAAAAAGCCTATCCTTGATTAAGCAAATACTTCCACTGACACCATATGAAAAAATCATCATGTCTATTTCCAGTGACCAAGGACGTAACGTAACCTAATATTAACTCCCTGCTCCTCTGTTTTCTTATTGGAAGAGGGATGTAATAGTGACTACCATTTGTCATTTGCTTACATTGTACCAGACAATTAGAAATGCTACTTCAGTTAGACCTGCGACATGTTCACATTAGACATTATCAGATGACCGTATAAACAGAAGATGGAAAGCAACTGAAGAAAGGCTTTTCTGAAAAGATAGCAGCTAGATGAAGAACTATGGTTCTTTTGGAGGGCAAATGTTGCCTATTGACATGGGGACTTTATCATATAGGATCTACATGGAAGTGTAAAAAAGAAACTCAGTCTTAGAACCTGGAAGAAATTAGATGTTCTTTTTTCATGTGTAGAAAAAATCCAGGGGTATGCAGTTGTCAGTTGTTTTAGTGACTCTCCAATCACTACAGACTTCATCTTCTATATTTTCATTATATATCCTTAACACATACTTTGAATACTAAAATTAATCTCATGTCTAAGGTGGTTGCTGGTGCGCCAGTCATTATATCTGTATTTTCAATAGGGAATAAGAAGAAAGAAAAAGGGTTATATCTCCCTGAAGAGCTCCCTAAGTCAGAAGGCGTCTTTTAAGCTTTGGCAAAAGACTTTGGTTTACATCTCATTAACCAAAGTAAGCTTGCAAATGTGGATTTTAATAGGGGGAGTCCTAACCTAGAATAAAATCCAGATTTGATTGATGGAAAGGGGAAAGTTGATATTGTTTGAGGGTTTACTGGTCTTTGACTCAAGGATGAAAAAATTATCTGGGCTCTGTCTTAATTTGAATTCATACAAAAGCAGGACTTGAGACTAGTTTTTTTGGGGGGACAAGTCAAAAAGTGAAGAAATTGGAAAGTGAGAGCACATTTGCTGTATTTAGCAAATAAAAATGAAGAATGTCCCCAAAATTTGAAGTTTAAATAAACAAACCATAAGGTTTTAGTGTGTATGTCCCAAAAATTGCATGGGAAGTACTTCTACTAGAGAAATCATTCATTGTTTATCTGAAATTCAAATTGAGCTGAGTTACTGGTAGTCGTATAAAAGAGAACAGCTAATAAAGGGGACAGTAATGAACAGGTTATCAATGTGGATAATGGATGTTCCAACTTGCTGAGCATTTCTGAGAAATCCACATTGAATGTACCTCAGAAGTGAGCTACAGCAGCATGCAGCCTGAAGCATTTGTCCACGGATTCTTTTAGCCCCTGTGGAAGATTGACCTCAGGGCAGCACAAATTCCTTGGTACTTCTGAGTTCTGGATTGTGGCTCAGCAAGCTCCTGTGTGTGAGGCAAGTGCTCCAGCAGAGAAGCAGAGAGAAGCAGGCATTTAAAGTGGGCAACTGTCCATGAGGTACCTGGAAATGCCACCACACATAGAGGTGAATTTGGAGGTGAACCTTGAGGAAATGTGTCGAGGCATGAGTCAGTAGTTTCTTTTCACTAGCTCCCTTGCTTTGCTCCTTTCTTGATTGCCAATGACTTTCTAAGGATACAGTGAGAGAGTGGTACAGGCCTCAGGCTCCAGCCTTGTCATTTACGGCTTTCAGTACATAGAAAGTATGAGTATTTTGCATTGGTTGTGAGGTTTAGTGGAGGTAACTAACTTTCAGTGTGCTGATAATTTCTGTGTCAGTAGGACAGTGGGACAGATCAAGATGTGGGTGCAAAGAATGCTATCTTCTGAGACCTTCTGAGAGGTAGCTAGTTTCCTACCCACAGCTACAACCTTACAATGATATTTCAGTGATATTCAGTAGCCACATTTTCTCCCTTCTGGATTTTCACATAAACCTCTCTTTTCCAAATGAATTACTGTAATGGACGCTGTGACCCCTCCCAATTGCCAGCCCATTTTGGGTAAGTTAGTCTGTACAGGTTCCCACATACTTAGAAAGTGGGGTCTAGGATGAAGACTGAAGGAGTTCACCCTTCTTAGTCAGCAAAGACTGAGGCTTTTTGTTTCTTTGAGCCTGTGTCTAACTTCAGTAGCAGTACAAAGTGCTCTTCTGCATTACGGTGTGGAAGCAAAGGGCTGTATATTCTTCTTGGAATGGTAACTCTGAAGCTACAGAAAGCATTGCTTTAAAACATAGATATACTTGAGCCAGGCGTGGTAATGCACACCTGTAATCCAGCAACTCTAAAGGCTAAGACAAGAGGATCCCAAGTTTGAGGCTAGCCTGGGCAATGTAGCAAGACTCTGTCACAAAAATTTTAAAAAGAGCTGGGAATATAGCTCAGTGGTAGAGTATGTCTGGGTTCAATCCCCAGAACTGGGAGAAAAAAATATATATATATACATATGTATATTACATACACACACACACATATATATGTATATATATCTGAGTTCTACATTTAAAAATCTTGATTCCAATATGTGCTAGCTTGATTTCTTCAGGAAGTAAAGCTACTTTTCCTGCTTTACATACCTGGCTTCCTTAACTCCATTACAGGTTTTACCCAGTACTCTCTCCATACGTTGCTGCTCAAGAATCCCTGTCCTAGGCTCTGCTTGCCCAAGGCTCACGTAAAACTTGCTGAGTTGAAGGTGAACCCAAAGGGCTCCTAGGTGCTGCATAAGAGAACAATGATCTCAAAATGACAGAATAAGTGAATTATTTTCAGTAGGGAGCCACATTTAAAAGTAGTAATTCAACATATATATATTGGTGTTTCCTGTTGCTTTAAACTACATATATTATAAACACCACTTTGCTAAATATTCATTTTATCTCTAACATTTGGTGCTAAGAAACCCAAACTTTATGCAGGGAATAAAAGGATCAATATGCTACTGGTTACTGCATAACTTCTCTGATACTGCAAGCTTCAAATGAGAACCTCTAATAGCTTGTCCATCTTCTTGCTGTGATTTGCGGGCATGCAAACCTCAATGGCTAATTTTAATTAGAATCTTGGAATTTTATAGCTGGAACAAACTTGTGGGATCAACTAGTCCAGCTCTCTTAGGGCGTGAAAAAAGGGAAGCCAACAAAATCCAATTATTGCCCAGGGTCATTCAGATACCAAATGGCAGAGTTGGGATGATAATCCATTCTCATGGGCACCAATCCAACAAAAATTTCCACTGAACCACATTATCTGACCTTTACCAAACTCCATGTATTCCATATGAAGGACAAAAGGAGTATCCAACTTTTTCACTAATTCCTCAATGAGTCATATCATTGAACTTATAAATGAGTTATATTACTGGATGATATGCCTTCAAATCTGTATTCAAAATATGATTGGAATTCACCTGAACTGGACTAAACAGATTCATTTCCAATAAGGCTTATGTTGTCTCTAAGTGGAATTGATATTATGAACAGAACTTTTGCTGCGCCCATATATCCATACATATATGGTTGCCCTTTGTCTTGAGAGATGGAATTACATGGAATCAAAGAAATCTTGCAGATTCCAGTCATTTCCATGTGACCTAATGAAAATTACTGTTTTCTCATCATTAATTATAGCTATCTGAGCAAACTGACCTTTATATCCATTAGGTTGGTCTTCAAACACAAGCAAATCTGCCAGCCTGAAAGATTGCATACCCCAGAGCCACTGGGAACTTTCTTCTTATTGAATTTCTTTGTCTCTGTTTGCAAGAAAAGTAAGACATTCTAAATGAAACATCTCTCTCTTAAGTGATGTAATTTGGCAACTGGGAGTTACATTAGATTCCCTTTGGTAATGAACAGTTCCACAGAAAAGAGGAGAATATTCTCCCCTCTGGTGTCCAGGGCTAACGATATCATGATCCCTTCCCTAGTCAGTGACTGCCGTTTCTAGTTTGTAGAAAACCAGTACTCTTGTTTACTTCCACTGAACAAGTGGGAAGAAGAGGTAAAGGTTTAATAATTGAGAAATGTTCCTTGCCCTTTTATGCATCTGGGGAAAAGAATCTTCAACATCTTCTTTTTTTTTTTTTGGTCTCATTATTTTAGTAGTTCCTCTCCTGAAAAATTCCAAGCCCATAGTAGAATGAAGGTGGTTTGTCATTATTTTCAGACCTTCTGAATGATCCATTGTTAATATCCAACAAGAGCTAAAAATGAGAATGATAGTTCTGAATTGTATATCCCTGACATTTCTATGGACCAAGGCAAACCCACAATGAATATTCTATTTGAGGTCATCATCCCACAAGAACAAATGTGCAAGATTCTCCTGGACAACTTTCTTATTTTACAAATACTAAGGAGAATATTAGCTTTTTATTTCCTGTACTGTAAATATCTTTATTTACATATTATACAAAGTGAAATTCCATTAAAAAGCTATCTTTTGGTTGATTTTATTTTGTTCTGTTTTGGTGCTGGGAACTGAATCAACTGTCTTGTGCATGCTAAGCATGTGCTCTACCAGTGAGCTACGCCCCCAGGTCTTTTTGGCTGATTTCAAAGTCAACTAATGCCCATGAATGGGACATATATGTTTATATGTATTTATCTTCCTTTTTACAGTTTAATTAATAGATTTGATTTGAGTAGTTATTAAGTAGATATGATAAAATGATTTTAAAAGCCCAAAAGTTAGACAATGAAGGTTAGACTTCCTTCCTAACCTTGACTTCTAGTTCCTTATCTCCTGAGGCAATTGCTTTAACCAGAGTCCTTTGTAACCTCCCAAAGCCATTCTGTCCCTAAATGTGTTTAACAAAAAATGGTACATATGTCATTTATCAGAACATGATTTCATATTCATGTGTATTTAGCTTCCTTGTTGCATGGCTGCATGAGATGCTATTGGGCTACTATACCATAGTTTATTTATGGACATTTAGGGATTTTTCTTTATAATCTTCCACTTTGATGAGAAATATTGCAGTGAATCTTCTTCAAACTTCTCAGAACACACATTTATATATAAATGTACACTAAAATTCCCCAAAGAAGAGGATATATGTTTAATATATTTTATAATTATTGCTCTATTGCTGTCTGTCTTAGCACAGATTGCTATAGCAAAATACCATAGGATGTATAGCTTAGCCAATGAACTTTATTTCTCACAGTTCATTAAGGTTGTAAACTGCTGACATATCTTCAAATGGGAGGGGGAAGAGAGAAAGAAAGAGTGGAAGAGAAAGAAGTTCCCTTTTGTCATTTTAAAGGATTCCATTTGTTTCATAAAAGCTCCACTTTCATGATCTACTTATCTTCCAAAGGCCCTATCCTCATAACCATCACATTGGGAGTAGGATTTTAACATATGAATTTTGTAGGAACACATCGGTCCATTGTACCCTCTGTAGAAATTGCACTAATTTATATTCTCATTAACAATGAGTGAAGTGTCATTTTCCCATACTCTTGCCAATATATTATCATAGCTTTTTATTTTGACACTCTAAGTGAACATTGTGTCTTGTTGCATTCTTAATTTGCATTTCTTTTATTATGAGCTATGTTTAAATGCATTTATATTTCCCACTCCTGCTTCGTTTTTTTTGTCCTTTTCCTGTTTACTTATTGAGGCTCTTTACATATTCATTAAGGTATTTCAATGTCTTGTATACTCCATGTGCATTTTTATAGAATGTCTTCACCTCTAAAATATCAAAAGTTGATAGTTTTGTTTCTCACAATGTACTAGGTGAGGATAGAACTCTGTTTTGTAAGTATCAAGCAATGCCCATACTTATTTCTACTTATTTTTCCATTGCCAAGTTAGCATTTCCTGAAATTTATTCTAACAAATGTTAAGTGTATATGATTTAAAAAGAAAAAGACTAGATAGCAGAAGAGAACACTAGAGCCAAATATTCTTGGTTTAACAGTTATATGGGATTCTTTCAAGATTTATCAAAGTCTTCATATACTAAATCTCTATGGAAAAAACCTAGTATAAGTGTTTCAAAATGATTTTCCTGCACAAGCTTTGGGATAGTATTTTGCTGAATAAGAACAGGGATGGGAATGCAAACCTTTTAAGTAAAGACTTCTGCTTTGATTATGATTACTACTTTGCAACAAGGCTTGAATTTCACAAGTGTAATAAATACTTTTCATGCTGTTATTCCTGATAATTAAATTGAAAGTTACAACAACAAATAGTTATACAATAATAGTATTTTTTGTGCTATGGTTTTAATGTATGTGTCTCTCCAAAATTCATGTGTTGGAACTTCAACTCCTGTGATGGTATCAAGAGGTGGGGTCTTTGGGAGTGATTAGGCCACAAGCTTCCATCTCCATGGATGGGATTAGTCCCCTTAAAAAGGGGCTCCAGGAGACAAGTTCATCCCTTTTTGGCTCTCCTGCATTTGTTCCATTTGAAGACATAGCATTTGTCCCTTCTAGTACTTGAGGACACAGCAACACTGCTTGAAGCAGAGTGAGTTCTCACCAAATACTGAATCTTCTACCACTGTGGCCTTGGACTTCTCAGCCACCAGTACTGCAACATATTTCTGTTGTTCATCAACCCAGTCTAAAATTCTTTATTATAGCTGTTAAAATGAACTAAAACAAGTTGATTTTTTAATTTATTCTTCCACAACACCAATATTAAGTTATGAGCTTACACACACACACACACACACACACACACACACACATTGCTGCCTGTCGGATGGTGTATGATCTCCTGATAGATTTGAATTCATTGACTTACTGAGCTCCTATGAATTTCAACGAACTATACAGACAAACAAATCAGATATGAATTTTGCCCTTAACTGGTTTACTGTTTTGAAAATAATGCAGGTTTTATGTTTTACCAATGTTATCTTCAGTTCTGTAGCCAGACCATACCTCTGAGAGGTCGGCTGTCATCCCCATTTGTCAATTGATGACTTAGATACAGGAAAGGTGACCTGCCCAAAACATCTGCACTGGACAAGGACTGAGCTAGAGCGGGCCCTCAGGTGCCCTGAGTCTGCCACAGGAATCTGCACCCAGTATATATGATGACACCATGTTTGAAGCTGGGCGGAAGGGAACAGCACCTCAGTTCCAAATAGTTACAACCACTCCTACTGCCTCTAATGAGATACCTTCCTTTTTTTTTTTCTAGATTCTATATCACCAGGGAATATTAATGACATAGGTTTATTCAGTATATATTTAGGAAACCCCTCCGTTACCTGAGAGTTCTAAGAAGTGTAGGCCAGTAGATTCAGGCCAGGCTTTGGAATCCACTAACTTGAGCTTACTGGGCTTGCTCATTCTTCACTGTGTGGCCCCTGGTAAGATACCAAGCCTCTCCACTTCTGCTTTTCTTTCTCTATGGAGCAGAATGCTCTCAGAGGATTGCAGTAAAGACTCAATGAAGCAAGTTTTCACAGTGATGCCTCGTAACACATGGCTCCCAGCAGCCACGGGTCCACAAGACAGGAAAGAAAATCTTAGCAGGAAGCCTGGAGACTCCCAGATTCACCTCCACTTTTATATTGAGCCACCAAACTAGAATTAGGTTCCTAAGATCTATTGCTCTTGGGGCCTATGTTAATAAACACAGCAAGGTGAGGAAAGACTATGCTTCTCTCTCCTTGGTGGTGCTCAAACTCTTATAGGTCATAAGTTTATACATATTCTCCTGATAAAAATACATGAGATTTTGCGCACAGTTTTAGGTGTGCCTGAACTTCCAGAAGTGCTCCCTGGGACATCAAAAAGAGTTGAAGCACTCCTGCATGGGAGTGACATTAGGGGTAAGACTGGTCACTCACATCTTCTCTGTGCTAGAAATAGACTCTATGTTTTTATTTTTTCTGTTCTTTTTTCAAATGTGTTAAAATATTTCCCCTTAGGAAAAACATTTTAGAGAGGGCAGAGTGACATGGACCACTTTGATCTCTGGCCACCCTGGGGGCACCTGCTTTTCCCTGACACAGGGACACAGCTCCTTTATCAGCTGGCTGAGGGAGCACCAGGGCTGTCATCCTCAGGTCCAAACTCAGCAATCTTCTCAGATGCATGGCATGCTTTGATAACCTTTGACCTTTGATATTTCATGTGTTGCACACTAGAAGTCATTAATTCTAGTCCCCAGAATGTCAGGAGAGGGTGGATCTGGCAGCACTTTCCTTGTGGTCCTAGGGGATGGGCCGACTACTGTCCCAGAGGTACATTTTATTGGAGGACAATGTACTGATTTAATTGGAAATTTCTCACAAACAAAAACTAGTGTAACTAAACAACAGTCTTAGAAATATCACTGGGAAATTTTTCACTTATATACTTCTGTCCTTGAGGCCAGTATGAAAGTTAAGAAATTTTGTTTCACAACACTATGAGATTTTTCGCAGTTCTTTCTTGTTCTCATTCCAGTGAAATAAAACTCTATTTTATTTTTCCATTTGCCAAGACTGCTTAATTGATTGGCAGAGTTTTTGTTTGTTTGATTGTTTTTTGTTTTTTGTTTTATCTCTCCCTTTGAATTAGTTATAGAAAATCCCTGGGGACTTCACATCCCAAGCTATTGGAGAGAGTCCTGGGCCCACAGCTATTGTGGTCATCGCAAAACTCCATACAGTCCACTCAAAAGCAGGCTGGACACAATCTGTACTGGAGGCTTCTAAGGTGTGGCATCTTTGAACTTCATCACTTTGCAGTCATCAGAAACATATGCTAGTCTCTTCCTGGGGTGCAGAAAGGGCATGTGTAGGAGATACTCTCTGTTCTCCTAGTAAACTTATAGCAGCAAAGAAACAAAACAAGATTACCTGTTACGCATGTGCAGTTTTTTGAGGTCACTGCATTAGCCAGCTTTTCCTTGCCGTGATCAAAATTCCTGACAAAAACAACTTAGAGGGGCTGGAATGGTGAGCGCTTGCCTGGCATGTGCAAGGACCCAGGTTTGAACCCCAGCACCACATGCACAGCTAAGTGTTGGAAAAACTAGATGACAAAACAAATTAAAATTGGTTCTCTCTCCCTCAACATAAGAGGAAGAAAAGTTTATTTTGGGCGCTTGGTTTCAGAGGTTCAGTCCATGCTTGGCCAAATCCATTGCTTTGATTTGAAGGGAAGCAGAATATCATGAAGGAAGGGTGTGGTGGATGAAAGCTGCTGGGCTCGGACAGTTTAAAGAAGAGAGAGGGAGAGAGAGAGATGCCAGAGGCAAGATATATTCCCCAAGGGCATGCTCCCAGGGACCTAATTTCTGCAGTCATACCCCGTCTGCCTATAGTTACCATCCAGTGCTCCATTTAAACTATTAACTCACTAATGAGCTGATGGCCCTGATTACTGACTCGAAGTCTCACCTCTGAACCTTGCTGCATTGGTAATCATGAGCTTTTGGGGGAACATTTCTATATCCAAACCAGAACAGTCACCTTATAAGGATGATTATTTAAATTTGGCAAGTAGCTGTTCCCTTTCTCTCCAGACTGTAAACAATTTTCCTGGATCTATGTGGACCACTGCTGAGACTGAGAGATGGAAGACTGAAAGAATCTGTGATTATCAAGGGCTTTTATTTTCCTGGAGAAATTTTAGAAGTATTGAGATCACTTGGTATTTGGAAGATCCCATTCTTGCACAATATTAATGCATTTTCTTAGACTGTAAGACTGTAACATGACTCACACAATATGATTATTTACAATAATATTTTAAAGTGGTTTATACTTGGCAACTTAAATTTTATCTGATTTTTCATACGGGCCACCAATGCTTAGAAAATAACTTTAATGCTAAATAAATGCTTTTTAGAGATGACAAGTCACTAACACGTGCAGAAAAATGTGTGATGGCAAGGATTATGATTTCTGTGATTATTACAGTGTCTTATATTAAACCTAATGTTTCTTTTAACTTTCCATTTGGCAGCTGAGTGAAAGGGGGAGAAAGGATGATATATGTTTGATATGAAGGCGGAGCCATAGGATCTCAGGGACTGAAAGTTGGGAGGCAACAGTCCTTGGTTCTGATGGTAGTTCATTTGACAACAGCCCCATATCTAGGTTTCTCCAACCTGGGGAGATTAATGGCAGAGCAGCTCCTACATGTCACAAAGGGCAGGTCTGAAATATCTGTGGCTCTGCTTTCCTTAATGTGCCCTCTCATTTCCTTCCAGCACCTGTTGAGTAGCCAACAAGGACGTAGAAATAGCTACATTGGAAGAAAAACGAGGAGCAGAGAGGGCAGGGGTTGGTAGGCCTCAAGTGACATTAATTTTTTCTTCTTTCAAGTTTCAATTTCTGCTTTACCTCACTCATTTTCTTCCTTCCTCTGGTGCTGTCCTCTTCTTTGTTCTCCATGTGTGTCTCACAATTACTCTCTCACACTTAAACCAATATCACATGAATATTTTCTGATATTTCACATAATTCTCTCCCTCCTTCCTCCAGTTATGCTTCCAGCTATCATTTTATTTTCTTTTCATACAAGAACACTTGAATGTGGTGGTGTAAATAGGATGAGGGAATCTTTATTTAAAACTAGAATTTACTTAGTGTCTATGAGCGTGTGTTTCCTAGGGCTGCCGTAACAAATTACCACAAACCTGTGGCTTAAAACAACAGAAATGTATTCTTGTTTAGTTGGGGAGTTGAGAAGGGTGAGATCAAATGTTGGCAAGACCACGCTCTCTGGAACCCTGGAGAAAGATCCTTCTTTGCCTCTTCCAGGTTCTGGTAGCTTTCAGTATTCACTGTGGCTACATCACTTCAACCTGCCTCCCTCTCCATATGTCCTTCCCTTCTCTTCTTCTCTATGTCTATGTGTTCATTGTAAGGACATCAGAGTTAAGGCCCATCCAGATCATTCAATATGATGTCATCTTGAGCCCCTGATATGTGCATGACCCCTTTTCCAAATAAAGTTACATTCCCAGGTTATGAGATGTGGACAGATGTTTTATAGGGCCATCACTCAATCCACAGCAATGTGTATCTAACATTCACAAAATCACTAGGCAGGCCATAGAAACTCCAGTTTATGGATGAGAGAACTAGGGTTCAAAGCAGGTAAGTGACTCAGGAAGGAGTTATGGACCCAGAATTCAAGTTTAAGCCAGTGGGACACCAAAGCTTACTAACTGTATCCAAAAATTCACCTGTTATTCCCCAGGTAGTCTTCCCTATGGCATCCAATGGTAGAAAAACAGCTCAACAAATAGGACATATTAATATCTCTAATAAATATGAAGTATTCTCTAACTTAATGCATTTTATTTTAACTTCTGTTCTAGTGGATTTTTCAAATCTAGTTTATATTATCAAAAAAATCCAGGTTTTTAATTTACCAAAAGTCTCTCTTAATAGTAAAAATTGGCATGAAAACTAGATATTAAATTTCTAACATAGGACTAGGAATGGAAGAAAAAAGTAACGGTGCCTCTTCATTTTCTGCATTTTTTTAAAAAAAATTGGGGTCATGACCTCAAATGTATTCTCTGCTGAATGAAATTTGGAAATCAAAGGACTTTAGCCAAGCAGCTCAATTTTTCTCTATTAAAGAATACAGTGGAAGATTTTTTTCAGCATACAACCCAATATTTCCAATGACCTTCGGAACATTTTCACGTGGTTATCCTAGAATCACTTCAAATTCAACTCCAGCATCATTTTTCTTCCAACGTAACTGTTTCTACTTCTCCCAGTTCCTGTCATCATGCTTCCATTTACCAAGTGAAAAATTCTTTGACTCACTGAATTGTTTCTCCTTTCTTCAGTGTATCTTAGATGCATTCAATTATTCCCGGAGTGTTTTGAATATTTCCTCTGGGCCAGCCACAATGTTGTGCTCTAGAGACACAACACTTTAAAAAGGCACACACACTCATTATTATGGTAGCTCATAGACCAGGAGGAAAAATCCAACACTGATCTCATGGTTACAAAATTGACTCTAAATTAAAGGGAAAGCAAAGGTTTTATAGAGACCTGTGTTTTTGGAGAAGAAAATCCATTCCTTTCTTTCCACCCACTCTGTTCTGCTCTGCTCTGCTCTGCTCTGAGTAGGCTTTATCACAACTGCACCTTGAGGAGCCTCTCTGTCTTCAGTCTGACCTCTGGTCCGTCCTGTGGGTTACTCCCTCCTTAAGCTTCGCACTTCACCACTGATCACTTGCTATTCCCATCTTAGCACCTCTCAATAATACCTTCGTGCTTACAGACTCTGCTTTTTATGTGGCACTTAAAATGTTCCTTCCTGTGAAGACTGACCCCATTCTTGTGAACCCCAATCCAATTCAACCCTGAACTGAGTCCTTGGGGAAGTTAGGGAAGATGTTTAGTATCCCCCCTAATGTTGGTGTCACTCTACAAAAAATCCTGGTAGCCCAATGGCACTTTTGCAAATCCAACCTGCCCAATCCTTAATCTATCCTAAGATCTTTAATTCACTCAAACCCTTGAACAAATTATTTTCCTCACACCATACACGCTTTCCTTTTTTCTCACTCTACTTCAAAGAATAGCACTCTGAGATCTCCTGTTATGGTTTGGATGAAAGGTGTCCCCTCAAAAGTTCAATATGTGAGACAATGCAAAAAAGGCTGAGAGTGAAATGATTGGGTTATGAGAACCTTAGCCCAGCCTGTGTATTAATCTTCTTATAGTGGTTAATTAGGTGGTAACTGTAGGCTGGTAGGGTGTGACTGGAGGAGGTGGGTCATTGGGAGCATGCCTTTGAGGTATGCATTTTGTATCTGGTGGGTAGAATCTCTCTCTTGACTTCATGATGTGATTGATGCCTTGAGCTGCTTCCCTCTGCCACACTCTTCTGCCATGATATTCAGCCTCACCTTGAGCCCCATGGAATGGAGCCAACCTTCTATGGACTGAGACCTCTGAAACTATGAGCCCCCAAATAAATTTTTCCTCCTAAAATAGTTTTTGTCAGGTCTTTTAGTCACAGTAACTAAAAAGCTGATTAAAACACTTTCCTAACCACAAGGGCTTATTCTCCTTTCCATGAAATAGAGGCACTCATTGTCAAACCTTTGGGTGAAGGAATCCAGCTGGTCTCTATGAAGACATTTTTCTGAGTAGGCAATGGTGCCTAACCTCTCCTGTGAGACCAGGGGCTTCGGTTAAACCTCAGACAGTATTTCTTTAATTTACAGCACCTTCTGCTGAGTGAGCAATCAATATTTCACATGATCATAGAATTTTGGTGCTGAGACCTGAACATAATGGAGCCCCAGTAGTAAGAGTCAGATCAGAATCTAGATCTCTTGTTAGTGAATAATGCTCTATTTTACTAATGCAGTAAAGGAAATGAATATAAGGAGAAAAGAAAGTTTACTCTTATGCAATAGTTAGCCAGCGCTAACCCATTCCAATCAGAAGTCATTCTTTTGACCTGCAGATGCTGTGGTTGCTACAGATACAAGGTTCTAACCTCAGCTATTCATTTCAACTTGTTACCGATCTTGACATCAGGGCTGTATTGTAGTCTCCTTCATCTGCTGCCTAACTCCCATTCACTTTCCACTTATTCTTGGCTACAACGAGGGGTGGAGAGACTTTCAAACTTTGAATTCAAAATAGTAAGCGCAATTTCTCATGGCTGAGATTTGTGGTATAGGAACTTGGGGAGATACAGCACATACTTTATGTGTGAGGTGAGCTGTTGTGTGAGACTATGAAGGCAGAAGATCTTTTTGTGATATGGCTTGCCTTGTAGACAGCCAGGGTTCGTTCCAGTGTTTTATTAGGCTTCTGAGCTCTCAATCAGGAACCCAGAAATGGGGTGGGGCACCCCAGGAAATCTAAAGCAAACTCACTTATTATCTATCTTCTGACAATGACAAAACCATTTCATTCTTCAGCTTTTCACAAAAAAGGATGGGGTGGGGGATGTGAAGAAATTAAAAGCGTGAAAATTTTTAATGAGTGCAATTACTGAATAATCAGTCACACAGTTCATCTGCTCCAGAGCTTTCCAGTGACTAGTGAAATTCTAAAATACTGCATTGTATTTTCACATTCATGTAATCACATAAATGTTCATTGAGGAACAGCTAATGCTATTCATATATCATGCCCATGCCTTCTGTAACTCAACATTCTTCTTTTGTCTGTTTCATTTTATTAGTCACTAATTTCACACTCTGACACCAACTTGGTGAGAATTTGCTAGCATCTGCATGGGTAGGAGGCAACCCAGTGACATTAAATACTGTGTTGTCAAATATTCATGTATACCGATAAACTAATGCAAAATTTATCTCAAAGGTCCTGTTTAGCTTGGAATTTTGAAAGCAAAATGAATTTGGTGTCAAAGTAAAGAGAGATAACTCATTTAAAGGTCTTTTCAAAAGGTGATTTTTCTACTGAGGAGATGAAGCAATGGCAGTGCATGGATGTGAAGACTGGGTTTGCTGGTGTGGCTCAAAGGCCCTTGCAAATTAGAGCAGTGAGGATGGGAATCTGAGAGCTGGGCTTATAGTAAAGTGGCTATAACCAAGAAATGGTATGAGGGGAAATTTTAGGACTAGGGTGGATTAGACTCCTTAAGGGTTGAATTATATGCTCCAGAAAGAAATGCTAAAGTCCTAATTCCCAGGACCTGTGAATGTGACCTTATTTAGATATAGGATGTTTGCCCATGTGAGACAGTTAAGATGAGGTCATTAGGACAAACTCTTAATCCAATATATTTGGTGTTCTTAAAATAAGGAAAGATGGCCATATGAAGACATAGGCACACAGGGACAACACAGTATGACAACAAAAAAAGAGATTGAAGTGATACCATTATTATCCTAGGTAAATCTCATTCTACCATTTGCAATAACACAGAGGAACTTAGAGAACAATATGCTAAGTGAAATAAGCCAGATACAGAAAGACAAATACCACCAGATCCTTGAAAAGGCAAGGAAGGGTGCAGAGTAGCCCATTGTGTCCATATCACACATTTTCTATATCCATTCATCCTTTGATGGACACTTAGGTTTCTTCTATATACAATGGAATACTATTCAGTCTTAAGAAACAACATTCTATCATTTGCAATAACACAGATGAACCAAGAGAACATTATGCTAAGTGAAATAAGCCGGGTACAAGAGATAAACACCACCTGATTTTGCTTATGTGGAAACTAAAAAAGTTGAGCTCACAGAAGTAGAGAGTGGATTGGATTGGTGTTATTGATGATTGGAGGAGACAGGTGGATGGGAAAAGAGAAGATGCTGATCACAGGGTAAAAAGTATAAATTATATACAAGAAATAAATTTCAGCAAACAATTGAACAGAATAGTGACTATAATTAATAATCAATTATTATATACTTCAAAATTGGTAAAATAGGTTTTCAGTGCTTTTACCAAAAAAAGTAACATGAGGTGATGGACATGTTAATCATCTTGATTTAATCATCCCACACTGTAAGCATGTGTCAAAACATCACAGAGTAACTCATAAATATGTACAATTATTATTTGTCAATTAAAAATTTTTAAAAAGTTTTTAAAAGAGCAAGAAAAGATCCTCCCCTAGGGATTATGAGGGATTGTGCTTCTGCTGATCCTTTGATTTCAAACTTCTGGCCTCTAGACCATTGAGACAACAATTTACTGCTGTTTTAGGTCACCCAGTCAGTGGCCTTTTGCTGCAGCAGCTCTTGGATATGAATACAAGGCATACCGATATTTGCCATGTTTAGATCTTTACAAGACACACATTTATCAAGAATTAGCCCATCTGTGCCTCATACTGAGCTCAGCACTGCAAAGCTGGCTAAGGAGTCCTGATGCCTTTACTTTGCTATAAAGGTTAAAGGCATACTGGTGTCCCTTCTACCAGCTTGTCCAGGCACACAAATATCTTATCTTTCTTTGTTTATCATTGCAAAGCCTTTCAGTAAAATCTATCTGGGAACACCAACCCAATTGATATTTTAAAAGTCTGAAGAAAATCAACAGAAAGAACCCAACAGGGCATCTAGCTGTAAACTGGGTCCTCAGAAGTTACATAGTGCTAAAGATAGAATACATTTTGCCTGTTAAGTCAGAAATGCCAGGCTAGAGTGGTGGCTCAAGGGTTACAGCACATAGCTGGCATGCACAAGGATGTGGGTTCAAACACCAGCACCACGTACACAATAAAGTGTCAGAGAAATGAAAGCCACGTGAAAAGCTAAATTAAATTGATCTCTGTTTCTCTCTTTCTCTCACTGTCCCACTCTTAAAAAAAAAATACAAACTTAGAGGTGTTTGTCTTGTCATTGGCTACAGAGAGAAGGGAGCCAGCCTACCCACTGTGCCTCCCTTTAGTTTTCTCATCTGCATTTACCTCAAAGGACTGTTGAGAAAATCAAATTGTTAATCCATACACAGTGGCTAGATTCCATAGTTCTATAGTAAGTGCTCCATTAAATATTAAGTATTATTTTATATGTAAGCATTACTGAGATCTTAAAAATATATTTGTGTATCAGAGGTACAAGTGAAATAATTTTCTAGGAAAAGATGCTTTTCTGAGTAGAAATTTTTTTGGATACTAATACATTTTTCTACCCATCAGTGATTCTCATGAGATGGTAGGAACACAAAACAACTCAAAAATTAAAACTTCTTATTCAATGAAAGATTATTGTAATATCTAGTAACCTAGGATATCCTGAAGAAAAAGGACAGAAAAGGAGTAAGAAAGAAAATGAGCTTAATAAGACCTGTGGGTGTATATACATTGTGCGCGTGTGTGTGCCCTGTTTTGTTTAGGGAGTTGGGAGTGAGGAGATGGACTCTACCATACAGATGTGGATACATGGTATTTTTCTCCTATGTATCTCTCTGGAACTTGGAAGATTCCATCTCTTTACAGCAAAACAATGAGGAAATAAGCAATTAATTCCTACTTTGGAAAATCAAGGTATTATTTACAAAGAGTGAACTACAAGCATCTTAAATGTGCAGTTCAACACTTTGTAAAAAAAAATATTTGAGCAATCAATTGCTAGGTCATACAAGATATAGAATATTATCATTCTAAAAAGTTCTTTTGTGCTCCTTTTCCGCTAACACACCTTGGAGGAAGATGCTTAAACATATAATTGTCATTTTATAAATGAAATCACAGACGCTTTACTGTTCTATGTCTGGCTACTTTAGGACAATATAACCCTTTATTTATTTATTTTTATTTTTTATTTTTAAAAAAATTTTAAAGAAAGAAGGACAGTGAGAGAGGAAGGGAGAGAGAGAGAGACAGAATCAGTTTTTATCAAGTTTCTCACATGGCCTTCATTGCTCTGACACCTAGTTGTGCACGTGGGTGCTGGGGTTCGAAACCATGTACTTGCAAGTGCTGCAAGCGCCATACCACTGAGCCACTGCTCCAGCCCCACGATATAACCCTTTTAAGGTTAATTTTTTTACATGAAAATGTAGTTCACTCCCTTTTTAATGTTGAGTAGTATGTTCTTTATTATTATTTTTTCCATCCATTCATGGTCATTTGGGTTGTTTCCTATTTTAATAGTTCCAAGCCCAAATAAACGGAGTTGAGTCAATGATTTTCAACAGTTTTTAATCAATATAACTATTTCTTCAGTTTCAAGTCCAACATATATAAAATACATCAAAATAAACATATTCTACATGAAAGTTAGGAATTGGAGATGCTGACTCTTAGTTCAACTTTCCCCTATTCCTTCCTCATCCCTAACCTGGTGTCCTTTAAAACATCTCACAAAAAAATAAGGTTCCATGGGGAATAAAGAAAAAAAAAAACCTTGTTTCATCATTAAACACATCCACTATGCCTGTTTAGGACCCCAAAATTAATAATAAATTATGATGTACACTATTTTAAAATCTCAAATCTATAAGCAATTATTGCCTAAAAGAAGTAATTCCCATTTATAGATGAGGACAGTGGAAGATCTGAAGGCCTCATCTCAGGGAACAGAGCGAGGGTACCCAAGTACACTGCCTAGGGCATGTGAGGGTAGAGACTCAAAGCCAGGCTTCCTGGACCCAAGTCCAGTTCTCCTCCTCTCTGCTACATGAAAATTGACACCTGCTGGTATTATAGACTTACATAGTCAAATGGTTCTCTCTGTGCTTAGAAATGTGTAGGTTTTTTTCAGTCTTTGTTAATGCTCTTTGACTTTCATTCAATAATTATTCAAAGAGTGTTTATTCAGTGCCTATCAAGTACACAATACTTTCTGGAGCTGTTGAGGCATCTGTGAATATAAACTGGACTGTTGGAGCTTCCTGAGTATGTTAGTTCCGGGAATGTAATCACACTTATGAAAAACACTCCAATTACAGCATTGCATTCCAATTCATCTTGGGGTGTTGGGGATTCTCGTTTTTCCACTCAGTGCAGGAAACAATGGTATTTGCCATTCCCATCCTATTCTCCCTGTCATCTGATCCTAAACCATAATGTCCAATAGCTTAGCACACAAGGATTTCCTGTAAAAATATCTCTTCCCTTTTCATTTAAAAATATTTAAAAGTATAAAAATATTTAAAAATATATTTCAAGGGCTGTAGTGGTGGCTCAGTGGCTACAGTGCTTGTCTGGGATGTGCAAGGATGTGAGCTTGAACCCTGGCACCATGTGCACAATGAAGTGTTGGAGCAAAAAAAAGCCACATGAAAAACTGAATGAAATTGATTCTCTCTCCATCTCTCTCTTTCTCTCTCTCCCTCCCCCTCTCTCTCCATATATATACATTTCTATATATATTCTCCTATCCCTTCAGAGTCATATATGAGAGTAACCTGAACAGGGAGGACTTCTGTGTAAGTATGGTGATCAGGTGTCTGAAGTGCAGGATGAATTTTTTGCCTCAGCTCATAATGAGACCTGGCACTGAGTTACCATCTTTGGTTCATTGCTGAAATAATTATTTGTAACATTTTCAAACACCCTAATTTTGTGGGGGAAAAAAACTCACATCAAAGGCTCTCCCAAGGTCACCACCCTGTATAAAGATACCTGGCTCCCAGCTGGTGTTCCCTGATGTCCAAACACCTCCAGGTGTTTATGAGAACCTGCTCTAAAGTGAGTGTCCAGGGTGATGAGGATCAGTTCCCAGGATAGCCCTCTCTCCTTCCTTTGCTGTGAGAAGCTCTGGAAGTGACAACTCAGTAGAGGGAAAATTTGAGAACAAGTTCGCTAAAAAGTTAGATGCCTTTAAAAAGAACAGGAAAAAGACTAATATATGAAAAGAAGAGAATGCAAAAGTCCCCTGGGTTAGTGATGGCCATAGAACCAGTACTGCAAATGAGCCCTGAAATCTAAATTGGTTTAGAAATAGAAGAAACGGCAGTATTCAGTGCCATTTCACAATAAGTGCCACTGCTTAGTGCTCTAGTTTGGCTTTTTATGTATTTATGTGAGTACATTGGGTGTCCATCTGGATCTTTTAATCTATCCAGTTATATGCTTGGGCGTGTTCTCTGCTTAATATCCTTCCTCCCAAGACTCAGGAAACGCATGAACAAATACCGACTTGGGGGAAAAAAGAATTTTTGCTGATTAGAGAACAAAGCAAGAATGTTAAACCCAGCAGGGGATTTCTATTAGCCTTCCATGGAAGCGAAGGGCTAAGCCATACTTTTGGAGCATATGGACCCTACTTGGTCCTGGAAGTTTGACCTACAGAATTCCTATAAAGGAATCATAAAGCCCTGGAAAGCCAATGACCATCACTAAATTCTGGAAGCTTGCAATCATGTGAGAAGGAGCATCTTCCATCTTCATTTCCACAAGGTTCTGTGCGGGCCTCTGGAATGCATCCAAAACTAAATGTCACCACTAAGGGAATTGCAGAAAAGTGTTAGGCAGAGAAAACCCAAAGCAGAATATAACATTAATTCTTGCCTCTTGATTTCTAACTCAAATTTTAGTTCTCATCCAGGAAACTTCTAGGAATGAGTAGCGTGGAGCAAGGAGCAGCTCAGTGGGGCTGAGAACAAAGACTGAGGAGCTCACCACCTGCATTTGTCTCAGCTTTACTGGTGACTTGCTATAAAACCACCAGCACTGGGTGGACCCCTGAATCCCGCAATGCCTTAATTTCTTTACTATAAAACGGGCATGAAAACAATGGTAGCTACTATTTATTGTTACCAGTATCAACTTGCTAATTTATGCAAAATGCATAATACACACATTTTAGATATTTTACTGTTTTTATGGAATGAAGGCATTTATACTAGCAATTATTGCAGACTTTTCAGTGTCTCCTTTCTATTAAAAATAAAGGTGAGAGGGAGTGCAAAGCATATTCTGCTTCTTTCCAAGAGTGGAATTCATCTGCAAGTGATGCATTTACTTTGAACAGTCATTCATAAATGCAGCCTCTTCATATAGTGAAGTAAATTTAAAAGAATGCTTATTTCATGCCAAGAATCTGTTTCTGCTTTTTGTGGGACTGATATCATCCATAAATGTTTTCTTTCCTTTTAATGTATTGTATCTATGAACAACTTTTACTACCTGCTATGAAGGTGGGGATCCCATCTGTCTTATTTATCTCTTTGCCCTCAAAATGAGCACAGCACAGAGGAGCTTCTCCATAAATATTCTTGATTGGATAAATAAATTTATATTTCTTCCATGCTCTTCCCACATTCAAAAAGACCTGTCACTGATCCATGCTCACATTCCACACATGCAACTTGCACCCACATTTGGCTGTCTCTCTACTCTGTCTCCTCAAATGCTGCTTTTATTTATTCCTCAAAACTTAAAACAGCGAAGAGCGAATGCCTTTCCTCATTTCCCCAACTAAGTTGCCATGTCCTTGACCTTCCACATGCTTTTTCTGTGGGGTTCTTTTACACTCACAGTCTTCTTGTCTTCATTACTACTATGCATGGAAATGGCTCATATCCTATAATAGACTTTTGAGGTCAGGTCCTGATTTTACCTTACACAGTGGTTACCACTCAACATATATTCATTTAAAAAACTAAGCAAAAAGTTTTAAATAAGCTGGGTGTGGTGGTACCTACTTGTGATCACAGCAACTCAAGAGGCTGAGGCAGGAGGATTACAGGTTCAATGCCAGCCTCTGCAATATAGTGAGACCGTGTCTCAAAATAAAAAATAAAAAGGGCTGTGGATGTAGCTCAGTGGTAAAGTGTCCCTGGGTTGATTTTCTGGTTCCAAAAAAAGTTTTAAATAAATATGGATGGTTTTATATGCACACATGTATGTTAATACAGCTATTTCAGACCACTTCAGGCCACAATCTGAACTAAACAGGTTTATAGTTTTACTATTAGACTGGATTTGCTTCCAACCTCCAGCTTCTTAATTTGACCAGCAGCAGGACTTATTCTATTTCCACTCACTCTCAAGTAGCTTGGTAACCTGCTGACTTGAACATTTACTTCTTCCAAGCTTTGTTAATTCTTGGCTTTCATTAAGCTTAGCAGAATGTTAAGGTTGGTCTGTAAGATGTTTTTAAAAACACATTTCTTGAGGTAGGGAAGCAGATGTATGCTTTGCTAGTCATTTTGCTCTTCCCAATTGTGACCCTATTCCTGATCCTGTTGTGAACTTATCGTGAATTGTAGCAACAGGTAGCTTTCCTTAGAGATTTTTCTAGTATATTCTCCAGAATGTGTCCCATCAACAAGCAGCACAATTGCTTGATTGTGAAGTCTGAGAATCCATGAGTTCTCCCCTGAATAGTGTGGCCACACTTGATCAGCAGTGCCTGTTGGGTCTGGAAAGTCCCATCAGGTGGCAGGCCCTTCTGCTCCTTCCCAGCATGGCATGCCTTTTAGCAGCACTGCTAAGAAGGCTGGTAATGGGTTCTTCTTCAGGCATTAAATTTGATCAAGTCACTTCTAATTCTTGTTGGAAGCAGGCAAGGTGTAAATTATAAATAAATTGATTAATGCAATCAGATTAGTTTAGTAGTTACTGATACAGCAATTCATTTTTTAAAAAGTCATTTAAGGAAAGCAGTGAGATTTGAGAGGAAGAATTTATAATAGGGTTTTAAAAACACAGATCTAATCCTGATTACATCACTAACTGATAGACTACTTCACTAGGGTCATTCTCTTCTTTGACCTTAGTGTCCTCATCCGTAAGATGTGGACGGAAAAAAAATGACTCTTACATCCACGATATATTACAGAATGGAAGGCACCCCAAATATGGCATCCCCTTCAGTACCCCAAAAGTGATAGCAACATCATTATTATGTTACTGATGATGAAACTGCAACTCAGAGATGTTCCATTACATACATAATAGTGTTACCAAGGGTGAAGACAGAATTCAAACTCAGACCTACTAAACCCCAAACCTTAGATTTTTTTTTTCAGGAATCTCAATCATATTTCCATCTTTCAAATTATAAGGTGGTTGAAGTATGCAGAATTCCTTTCCTCTCTAACCACACTGTGTTCTCCTCTATTATTATCTGGTTGCTGCTATAACAGTTTACCACAAATATAGTAGCTTGAAACAACACATCTTGGGGCTGGAGCAGTGGCTCAGCAATTATGACACTTGCCTGGCATGCACAAGGACATGGATTCAAAACCCAGCACCACCTACACAGCGAAGTGTTGGAGCAATGAAGGCCAAATGAAAAACTAAATAATATTGATTAAAAAACCACACCTTACTTTATAGTTCTGAAGCTAAGAAGTACAAAATGGGTCTCACAGGGCTAAATTAACAGTGTTGGCAAAGCTGTGTGCCTTTCCAGAAGTCCTAGCACAGAAATTTTCTTTCATTTCCAACTTCTAGAGGCAGCCAGATTCTGGAGGAATGGTGGTGGCCTCTTCTGCCATCTTCAAAGACAGCAATGACTGGTTGACTCTTGGACTCATTTTTATTCTTAGGGACTTTACTGTTTCACTTTTCTACCTATAATGACTCCTGCATTTATGTTTATTCCACCTGGCTTTTATTTTAGAGTCAGCATTGATTATCAATCTTAATTCTATGCATAAGTTTAATTTTCCCATGTCATGTGACACAACATATTCACAGCTTCCAGGGATTAGAAATAAACTTCTTCAGGAGGCTATTATTTTGCCTATTGCAGCTCTCTAAAGGAAAAGTTGGACATTAAGACTTTGTTGATCAACTTTACAAATCTAACCATGTTCCTGGGTACTATAAAAATCTGGCACATTACAGTGAATATGCTGATTTACTGTGGCTCCTAGAGCTGCAGACCTGGCTTCAAGATTCAGTACTTATGCGCACTATGACCCTGAGCCAATTACTTCTCTATGATTCTATTTTTTTCACCTGAGAAGGGAGATAATGAGAGTACTAAGAGCAAGTACAGGCTGAGTATCCCTTATCTGAAATATTTGGAACCAGAAGTGCTTTGGATTTTTAAAAATCTTAGAATATTTGCATATATATGAGATATCTTGGGGATAGAATCCAAAACTAAATATAAAATTCATTTATGTTTCGTATACATCTTATGTACACAGCCTGAAGGTAATTTTATACATTTTAGAAAATAATTTTGTGCATGAAACAAAGTTACATGGTGTGAAATTTTCCACTTGTGTTTCATGCAGTGTTCAAAAAGTTTCAGATTTTGGAGCATTCCCAATTTTAGATTTTTTAATTTGGGATGCTCAACCTGTACCTATATAGTATTTACCATATATCAAGCATTGTTCTAGGTCCATTTACTTGTGTTTACTCATTTATTGCCCCAAATAATCCTCCCAGAAAGTTTCCATTATTAGTCCCACTTCACAGATACTAAAATAAAGGAGCTTAAATAATGAGTAGCTTGTCCAAGGTCACATAGTTAATAGAGGCAGAATTAGGGTTTGTACCCAAGCAATATGGATTCAGAATCCTATTTATAACAACCAGTGCTGCAATCCCTGCAATGATTACATGTGTTAATATTTGTTTTGTGTTTTGAGTTGCACTTGAAACATTTTAGACCTTAAATATTAGCTATTACTATTGTAGGCAGTATTCTGTTTTTAAAATTCTGTTGTGCTGATATATATTCCAAGAGAAACTGAGTGTTAGATCACCTAGTGTTTATCCTTTTCCACACACTCATTAGCACATTCTTTTCTGATGTTTCCACCCTCAATCTTCAAACTCTAGGTCAAAGCTCCAAGCCATATCTCTAGATTTCTGACTGCATCAACTTACAAGCAATTTTGATTTTTTTTTCCCGAGTCTAAAACTTTTCAGGAAAACTACTTAATGTTGACAAGTTATTTCCTCCATGGCAGCCTGGATTTTTTTTCATGACTTCATGAATTCTCACCTCCAAACCAAGTTTTCTTCATTCCCCATAGCCCATAACACAATGCTCAAAATCTCATACACTTCCAGGGATTCTTTCATAACAGGTTCCTCTTTTGACCAAGTAATGATCACTTCCTTCTCATCTTACCATGGTAACAAAATTTTCTGAACAGTGTCCTAATTGGAGCCTTGGGCTCACACTCCTAAGACTTCTCCCGAAGGTCTGACAGAACTGTTGACTGTCTACAAATTTTGGACTGAGTATCAACCTCCTCTTTAAAATTGGATATAATTCTTGACAGAAGACTATTCAGAATCAAATGAAAAAATGCTTATGAAGTTGATTTATAAAAGTAAAATACTTTTCAAATTTAGGAAGCATTAGTGTTAACTCATACATACAACACTAACAGATACTGGCCATGGTTGATCCTAAACAAGATGAACTGTAGTTTTTGGTGTAAGTTAAAAAATCAAACTGTATAAACATGACAATGCTATCATTATAATCACCACCTCTCTTCTGCTTCAGTATAGACAGAAAAAGAGTAAGAATTCAGATCCAGGAATTAATTTCTCTAAGCCTCTTTTTCTGATGTTTGTGGTTAGCTGCCAAGTCTAGAACTTAGTTAAGAGTTCACTAAAATAACAATTATTATCATCATCATTATCATTATCAATCATTTGAATCAGGAAAACACAAGGATAAAATTTTTAAAATGTTCCCCTTACAGTAGATCCCAAATTCCATTGTATTAATAAATTTGTTACCATGGCTCATTCTCATCTTCATGCCATTATTGGATTTCTTCCTTTTCATTTGGAGATCTTAGTCTAGAGAAAATGGAGATGAAATCTGAATTGTCTAACAGTAAGATTTCTAAAATACTTTAAAATTCTACTGATCAGAAGCAGCTTTTTAATTTTCTGTAGTTTGTCAGATTATTTAAGACTCAGTCTTTCCTAATCTTAAACTTTTGTTCAATAGTAATTCACAGAACAGATAACAAAAATAAAGAATAAGGAAGAGCAAAAGGAAATAAAAACTGCTGAAGAGACTTGAGAACTGTCTGGTGCTACAAAATAAAGCAAAACTTAGATGGTCTGTCTTCCTGGAGTTTATCATACAGAATTTTCAGCCACATCCATCTACTCATCCATTCATCTTACTGTTCCTTCTTTATTATGCATTTAGCCAGCTCTTGGTACCTAGTAAGGCCCCTGGGGAAAATGTAAAGATATTTAGGCAAGGGCCTGGACACAGCATGCCCAGGACAAGGCCTCCTCCCTGGCCCTAGCAGGCACACCAGAAACTCCTAAGGGCATAGCACTAGGACCCTGCCCACCACAGCACATGACTCCAGCCCTGACAGGGGCACAAGACACTCCTAAGTACTGCATGTGGAAACCCCACCCACAGCTACTTAGGCCTCTGGCCAGGCAGGTGTGCAGGACATCCCTGAGGACCCTGTGCATGGACCCCCTCTGCCCAGGCCCAGGCCTCCATCCCCAGGCCCTGCAGGCACAAAAGACACTCCCCAAAACCCCATGCTGAGACCTTGCCCCAATACTGTGGGAGCCCAGGACTTGAGCCGCATCCTGGTAGACAACTCCTAGAACCCCATGCCCTGAACCTACCCTGCCAAAGCATGGGCCCAGGACTCTGGCCCAGGCCCTGGCAGATTTGCAGGACACCTGGAGGATCCTGCACCAGGACCCTATACAGCTGTCACTAATACCCACCATGTCCAGTTATCCTGGACCCATGCCCACCACCAATGGTCCCAGGCCCCAGAGCAGCACATAGACAGGTATGTTTAGGCCTGCCCCACATCACCAAGTCCCCAGGACCCAGCTAAGCCCCCTTACCACTGAGTATCAAAAGCCCAGCAAGGGGGCTGGAGCAGTAGCTCAGCGGTTGTGGTGCTTGACAGGCATGTGCAAGTATGTGAGTTCAAACCCCAGCACCACATACACAATAGATTCTTGGAGCAACAAAGGCTACATGACAAACTAAATGAAATTGATTATCTCTTTCTCTCTCTCTCTCTTCACTCTCTCTCTCTGTCCCAGTCTCTTAAAAAAAAAGAAAGAAAGAAAGAAAGAAAGAAAGAAAGAAAGAAAGAAAGAAAGAAAAAGCCTGTCAGGCTGTCCAGCAACCACATCAGGTTCCAGATCCAAGTTCAGAAGCCTAGATCCAAAAGATTCAGCAAAGTGAGGCTCCCAGCAGCTTTCTGGAAGAAGGTAGTCATCAGAGAGGCATGTCTGACACAGCCCTTTGACCTGCAAGGAAGAAGCACCCAGAGACCTACCTTGCTCCACACAAGGAACCTCAAAACAATCCAGAAGAAGATTGTCAAAAATGAGGAATCAAACTAGAAAAGATCACCTCAAACCCACAATCCCCCATACGAAGAAGCCCATGAATAGGGAATGGGAGGAAAACCTAGAAAAAATTATCACTGATCTGATAATTAAAATGAGCACTGAACTAAAAGATTTAATGAAGGGACTAATTGAGAAAGCTCAAGAGATGAAAAACATTATTATCAAAGAAACAGACATACTGAAAAAGGAAGTAATGGAGCTAAAATCTGCAGTTAATCATACAGAGGAATGATGGAAGAATTTAACAAGAGGCAAACTTCAATAGAAAACAGGACCTCAGCTCTTGAAGAAATACTTTCAACAACAAGGACATGCTCAGTAAGCTTGAGTGCATGGATAACTAAAAAGAAAAAAGACTCATAGAACATAAGTAGAATGTTCAAAATATCTAGGATGAAATCAGAAGAAACGATATAATAGTAATTGGAATTCAAGAAGAAATCAAAATGCAAATGAATTGCATAAGTAATATTCTCAAAGAAATAGTAAAAGAAAAATTTCTCCATATATGAATACAGTCAGATATGCTCATCCAGGAAGCATATAGGGCACCCAATAGGCCTAATCAAATTAGAAGCTCAATGAGACACCTTATATTCAAAATGTATAACAGGGAAATCAAGGAAAGAACATTAAAAGCTGCAAGGGAGAAACACCAAATCACATTCAATGGTAAACCAATAAGAATTACCTCTGATTTTCAGCTCAGACTCTAGAAGCAAGAAGATCCTGGAAGGAGATCTTTCAAGGTCTGACCAGAACATGCACCAAGAATAATATACCCCGAAAAACTCTGTTTTAAATTTAATGGGGAAATAAGAAAATTTCATGATAAGATCAAACTTGCAACATTCATGAATAGAAAGCCAGCATTACAAAGAATACTTAAGGATAAACTCCAGAAAGAAGAACAAGCAAACAATCCTCAAAATCCACAAACAAAGGGCTGGAGCAGTGGCTTAGTAGTTATGGCACTTGCCTGGCATGTGCAAGGATATAGATTTGAATCCAGCACCACATACACAATGAAGTGTCAGAGCAATTCAAGCCACAAGAAAAACTAAATAAAATTGATTCTCTCTCTCTGTCCCTCTCGAAACAAACAAACAAATAAACAAAACCTCACAAACAGGAAATTCAGTAAGGGTACATGCTATCAATGGATAACTAAGACACATAACTTACTAATAAAACACAATGACTGTGAATCACAAACACATAACTATTCTAACACTGAATGTGAATGGTCTTAACCCATCAATCAAAAGACAGATTAGCAAATTGGATCAAAAAACAAAATCCAACAATATGCTGCTTACAAGAGACCCATCTTTACAGCCAAGGAGATCCACAGATTCAGGGTGAAAAGATGAAAAAAAATCTACCAGCCATACGGCCCAAGAAAGCAAGCTGGTGTTGCAATACTTATATCTGACAAAGTAGATTTCAAACAGAAACTAATCAGAAGAGATAAAGAAGGCCACTAAATCCTAATGAAGAGAACAAAACAGGAAAATATAATGATAATAAATATATACTCTCCAAATACCAACATTCTCACCTATGTGGATAAATTACTCCATGACACAAAACCACTTGTGGACCACAACAGGATAATACTGAGAGACTTTACTACTCCTCTATCACCAATAGACAGATGATCAAAGCAAAACAAAAACAAAACAAAACAAAAAAATCAACAATAGAGACCTTCAGCCTAAACAACTCCATAACTCAAATGGACTTAACAGACATCTGTAGAATATGCCACCCCCAAGTTGGCTGAGTACACTTTCCTCTTAGTAGTGCCTGAATCCTTCTCCAAAATAGATCACATTGTAGTTCACAGAGGAAATCTCAGCAAAAATTTAAAAAGTAAATATTATTCAATGTATCCTATAGTCCATGATGCCATGATTCTAGCAATTAACAGCAAAAATTTTAACAGAAAAACAAACATATAATGGAGATTGAATAATACCCTATTAATTGAAGAATGGATCCAAGAAGACATAAGAGCAGAAATCAAGAAATTCTTGGAAGAGAATGAGAATGAAAACACAACAAACCTCTGGGACAGCATGCAAGCATTCTTAATGGGAAACTTTATAGTACTGAGGCCTTACATTAACCATCAGAAGAGATCTCAAATAAGTAAGTTTATGCTCTACCACAAATCCCTATAAAAAAGAAGAACAAACTACCCAAAACCCAGTAGAAGGCAGGAAATAATCAAGATTAGACCTGAAACCAATAGAATTGAAAAAAAAAATCAATAGAATCAATGAAACAAAGAGCAGTTTCTTAAAAAAAATAATAAAATTGACAGACACCTTGCCAGTCTCACTAAGAGAATGAAGGCATTGAAGAAAATCAACAAAATCACCAATGAAAAATGGAGCAATCACCACTGGCTCCATGGAAATCCAACAGATTATCAGATCCTATTTTGAAAAACTATACTTCTCTAAATTAGATAATCTGGAAATATGGACAAATTTCTAGACACATACATCATCCCACATTGACATAGGATGATATTGAAGTCCTAAACAGGCCAATAACATACTTTGAATTCCAAATAGCAATTAAAAGCCTTCCAAGGAAGAAAAGCTCAGGATCTGAGAGATTGCCTATTGAGTTTTACCATACCTATGAGGAGAAGCTAACAACTTTCTTTATTAAGCTATTAAGAAATTGAAAAGGAGGTAACCCTCTCAAACATTTCTTATGAGACAACAATAACTCTGATATCAAAACCCAACAAAAACCCATAAAAAAAGAAAACTAAAGCCTTATATCTCTCATGAACATTGATGCAAAAATCCTTAACAAGGTTCTAGCAAACCACATTCAAAAACTCATCAAGAAGGTAATTAATCATGATCAAAAGGGCTGCATTCCAGGGATTCAAGACTGGTTCAACACAAGCAAATCAATAAATGTGATTCATCACTTAAACAGAATTAAGGAAAAAAAATCATATGATCTTCTCAATTGATGCAGAAAAGGCCTTAATAAAATTCAGTTCCCATTTATGCTCAAAACTCTAGAGAACACAGTGATCAAAGGAACATATCTTAACAATTTAAAGGGCATACATGACAAACTCTCAGTTAGCATAATACTAAATGAAGAAAAGCTGAAAGCATTTCCACTAAACTCAGGAAGATGACAAGGCTGCCCAGTCTCACCACTTTTATTCAAGATAGTCCTTGAGACCATAGCCAGAGCAATCAGGCAAGAGAAAGAAATCAAAGGGAAAAGAATAGGAAGAGAGGAAGTCAAACTATTCCTTTTTGCTGATGAAATGATCCTGTATCTGGAAGACCCCACCCCCAAAAAAAATCCACCAGAAAACTGCTTGAGTTTATAAACAGATTTAGAAAAGTGGCAGGCTACAAGATCAATACCCATAAATCAATAGCTTTCCTGTATACTAACTATAATAGGGCAAAAGAAGAAATCAGGAAATCGGTCCCATTCACAATATATTCAAAAGTAATAAAATACTTGGGAATCAGTCTAACACAGAAAGTAAAAGACCTCTACAATGAAAAGTATTAAACACTGAAGACAGAAACTGAACACCTGAGAAGATGAAAAATGTTTCATGCTCTTGGTTAGGCAGAATTAATATAATTAAAATGGCTATTCTGAAAAAAGCACTATACAGATTCAATGCAATCCCTATCCAGATACAATGTCATTCTTAACTGATGTAGAAAAAGCAATTCTCAAATTCATTTGGAATAACAAGAAACCCAGAATAGCCAAAACAAAATAACAAAGACAAAACAGGTGGTTTTGCAATACCAGATCTAAAACTATACTATAGGGCTGTAGTAACAAAAACAGCATGGCACTAGTATCAAAATAGGAATGAAGATCAATGGAATGGAATAGAAGATTCTGAGACAAACACACAAATCTTTAAACAAATGATCTTTGACAAAGGGGGTTAACATATAATAAGAAGAAAATACAGTCCATTCAACAAATGTTTCTGGAACAACTAGACAGGTATTTTTGAGGAAGCTGAAATGAGATCCCTAACCCTCACCTTGCTCAAAAATCAAATAAAAATGGAACAAGGAAGTATGAATTAAACGAGCTACCATACAAATAATATAAGAAAAATTAGGACCAACACTCCAGGATATGGGAGTAGGCAATGGTTTTCTCAACAAGACTGCCAAAGTGAAAGAATTACAGTCAAGAACATAGATGCAAAAATCCTTAATAAAATTATAGCTAGTCAGATCCAAAAGTACATTAAAAAGATAATACATCATGATCAAGTGGGCTTCATTCCAGGAAAACAAACCTGGTTCAACATATGCAAATCAATAAATGTAATTCACCACTTAAACAGAAGTAAAAACAAAAATCATATAATCATCTCAACTGATGCAGAAAAGGCCTTTGATAAAATTCAACACCACTTTATGCTCAAAACTCTGGAGAAGATAGGGATCAAGGAAAGATACTTTAACTATGTTAGATCCATTTATGACATACCCATAGCCAACATTATGCTCAATGGAGAAAGACTGAAAACATTTCCAATGAATTCAGAAACAAAAAGCAATTCTCAAGTTACTGTGCAATAATAGAAGACCCAGATTAGCCAAAACATTACTCTGCAGGCAGGAAGAAGTAGGGGATATCTCAATCCCTGACCTGAAATAATACTACAGGGCCATAGTAACTAAAACAGCATGGTATTGGTATCAAAACAGAACTGAAGACCAATGGAATAGAAGAGAAGATTCTGAAATGAGCCCCCATATCTTTAACTATTTGATATTTGATAAAGGGGGCAAAAATATAGTGTGGAAGAAAGACAGCCTGTTCAACAAATGGTGTTGGACAAATTGGACAGCAATGTGTAGATAACTGAAGCTGGATCCTTACCTTTCTCTCTACACAAAAATTAAATCAAAATGGTTCAGAGATCTGGATATTAAGCCAGCAACTTTAAATTTATTTGACATAGAGGTCAGCAGCACCTTCCTTACCAAAACTCCCATGGTGCAAGCAGTAAAGTTAAGAATAAATGAATGGGAAGCAGTCAAACTGAAAAGCTTTTGCACAGCTAAAGAATTAGTCAAGAGTGTCAAGAGAGACCCAACAGAATGGGAGAAAATCTTTGCCTGCTTTACTTTGGACAGAGGGCTAATATCCAGAATATATAAAGAACTCAAAAAACTAAACAACAAAAGCACAAATAATCCAATCAATAAATGGGATTAAATCTAAAAAGAAACTTCTCACAAGAGGAAGTCCAGAAAGCCCATAAATATATGAGAAAATGCTCTACATCATTAGCAATAAAAGAAATCCAAATCAAAACTTCAATGTGATTCCACCTCACTCCTGTTAGACTGGCAAAAATGAAAAATTTGATCAACAACAGATGCTGGAGGGGCTGTGGGAAAAGAGGAACGCTGTTACATTGCTGGTGGGACTGCAAACTGGTTCAGCCACTCTGGAAAGCAGTGTTGAGATGCCTCAAAAAATTAGGGCTGGAACTACCTTATGACCCAGCTATACCATTTCTATGTATTTTCCCAAAAGAGTTAGAATCAGCATATTATAGAGATATGGCTTCATCAATGTTTATAGCAGCTCAATTTACTATAGCTAGACTATGGAACCAACCCAGATGCCCCTCACTTGACAAGGGGATTCAAAAACTTTGGTACATATATACAATGGAATACTACTTGGCCATTACAGAAAATGATATTGTGGCTTTTGAAGCCAAATGGATGGAGATGGAAAAAATTATGCTAAGTGAAGTATTCCAATCTCAAAGACTCAAGGGTGGAATGTTTTCTCTCATTTGTGGAAGCTAGAATACAACTGAAAATAGTATGTTAGATGGCTAAGCTAATAATAACCTCAAAATATATGAATTTTTACACAAAAAGGGGGATCCTTGCCTAGGATACTTGGAGACGTAGGGAAGGGGGCAGGGAGGGGGAGGGATTAGGAAGGATATCTAGGAGACTGGAGGGACAGAGTATGAGGGAATCATCTCAGAAGGAGATCTCTGACCTATATGAGAAGTCCATTTAACACAGGGGTTCTTTTGGGGGAAACATAGAACCATGGGGAACCCAAGGGGGGCAACCATGACATGGCATCAGCCTTGGCTAACTATGTAAATATACATTTGTTCTTGATTGTTTAATAATGATTCCCCCTCAATTGTAAAGTCTATATTCAACTAATAAAAAAACAAAAAGAATTGCAGTCAAGAATCAATGAGTGGAAAACCATTAAACTTAAAACCTTTTGTTCAGCCAAGGAACTGGTCAAAACTGTCAGGAAATAACCTACAGAATGGGATAAAATCATGGACTGTGATTCTTCCTACAGGGGACTAACAGCCAAAATTTACAAAGAACTCAAAAATCTAATATAAAAAACAGAAACAAGGGTCTGGAATAGTGGCTCAGCAGTTTGAGTGCTTGCCTGGCATGTGTAAGGATCCAGATTCAAACCCCAGCTCCATATACACAATTAAGTGTCAGAGAAACAAAGGCCAGATGAAAAAATGAAGTTGATTCTCTCTTTCCTCCCTCTATTTCTCTCTCTCACTCTTTCCCTCTCTCTTAAAAAGAAACAACACTATCAGTAGATGAAATAGCTAAACAAAAACTTATCAACAAAGAAAATCAAGCAAGCCAATGAATACATAAGAAAGTGTTCTACATCGCTAGTAATTGAGTAAACATATAAATAAATGTTTCCAAAGATTCCCTGGATCGGTGGTTTTATGCCACAAGTGATTTTGCAACATAGGGGATATGTGAAATGTCTGGAGACACTTTTGGTCATTACAGTTGCAGTTTAGAAATGCAATCAAAACTACTTTAAGACCTCACCTCTCTCCAGTCAGATTGGCAAATATAAAGAATATAAACAGTAACAAATGCTGGAAAGGTTGCAGTGAGATAGGAACACTAGAATGGTGTTGGTAGAACTGCAGTCTTGTTGGTGGAGCTGCAGACTTGTACAGCCACTCTGTAAAGCAGTGTAGAGACTCCTCAAAAAAATAGGGTTGGATCCATGATAGGAACCAGCTATCCCTCTTCTGGGTATTTTCCCAGAGGAGTTAGAATCAGCACATTACAGCAACTCAGCAAAATCCATGTTCATTGCAGCTCAATTTACAATAACTAAATTTTGGAATCAACCCAGATGCCCCTCACTGGATAAATGGATCCAAAAGCTCTGGTATATATGCATGCATGCATATATACATACATACAATGGAATTCTACTCAGCAATTAGAATCAATGATGTTGTGACCTTTGAACAGAAATGAATGGCAATGGAAGAAATTATGATGAGTGAAGTTAGTAACCAAACCCAGAGACTCGAGGGTCAGAGATTTTTCCTCATTTTTGGAGGCTAGAGCAAAATCCAGGTTTGGGTAAAAGGTTGTCAGATTCATGTATTTGACCTAACATAGGTGTAGCAGCACATAATCTAGGGGAACCACAGATATGTAGGAGGGTAGGGGAGAAGCAGGTAGGAGGGCAGAAAGAAGGAGGGAGGATAGGAAGGGATCTAGGGAGACAATCAACAAAGTAGCATACTTTTCCCTCCCCAAACCCTGAGAAGCCAAATAATACTTATGCAATTGTTTTATTCTGGAAAGTTCACAATCTAAACAATTATATCAGTTATAGGGGCAAAATATAGAAGAATCAAGAGTGGGGTGTGGGCAATGTGGGGATAACTCTGGTTTAGGGCAAAAGGCATATCATATTGTTACTTTATATGCATTTATGACTGTATAATAACTCACCTCCTTATTAATAATAATAATAAATGATATTTAGGCAGAGTGATTGCTCCCCAAGGGCTTTTGGCCTACTTGCCACATGAACTGATCACGATATCATTGAGCTAAATTTGAAACATTTGTGCATTCATGGAATAAGAAAATACCTTAAGAAGATGGAGCACCTGCAAAATGTTTTATAGATTTATTTGCAGTATAATTCATTCATGTATGCATTTTTTATTTTATGATAAAACAAACATTTATTGAACACAAACTACATACTAGCATTGGTCTGCTGGTCTCCAGAAGCAGGTATTCTGATCAGAAATGAATATTAATGAAATTTATGCAAGGTTACAACTGAGATCTGATGATGAGTAAGGAAAAGGGAGGTAAGGTCATTCAAAATGGAGGGAATAGAATGTGTGAACATGTAAGTAAAGAGGGAATGGGGTGAGTGAAATGGGACTATGTTAGGGCATGAGACCCTACAATGTAGGGTCATGTTGGCCACATTAAGGAGTTTTATTTTTATCTTAAGAACAACAAGATACATCAAGGAACATAAAGCAATGAGGAAATGTTTAGATTTGAATTTTTTAAAACATCATGTTGACTGCAACATACAGAATGAATGGAAATAGGGATAAATTAGGATCTAGGTGACAGGCAGTATTGCAGTAGTTCAGACAAGGGATGGTGACAATTTGGATTAGTGAAATAGTGGACAAGGAAAACAGTGGGTGGGGTAAGAGAGATCTGAGATACAGTCATAAGATCTGTAATGGATTAGGTGTGGGAGATGAGAGCAGGAATAAATGGAAATCAAGTTTGACTAGTTAATTCAACTGAGAAAATAGAGAAAAATCTGACCAAGGAATTTGGTTTTCAGTGTTCTTAGTCAATCCTTTCTACTCCTTGTTCCTTTTTTGTGGTTCTTTTCCCAGTTTGCTTTACTTTGTAGCTTCTGAAATTATCAGACATGCTCAGACATACACACGCGCGCGCGCGCGCGCGCGCTCTCTCTCCATCTCTCTCTGTCTCTCTCTCAAATACCATTTAGGATTTGATAGTCTTCTACACTCACTAGTAGAATACTGTGTTAAGAATGAATACTTAGCTCCTCCTTATACTACTCATAGAGGAATGAGTCTGTTGTGGGTATATAAATAAATGTTTCCAAAGATTCCCTAGATCAGTGGTTTTATGCCACAATTGATTTTGCAACATAGGTGATATGTGAAATGTCTGGAGACACTTTTGTTCATTACAGTTGCAGTGGGGTGGCTACTGGCATCTAGTGAGTGGGGAGAGGTAGGCTGGTAAGCATTCTGCAATGTATGGAACCACTCTCCTTGATGTTGGATTATCTGACTAACATGCCAGTAGCGCCAAGGTTAAGAAATTTTGTCATGCCTTTGAACTACTCATAAAGCCCATAAAACAAAAACACTGCAAGAGGTACCTCTAATATCTTCTGAATCCTTGTTGTATTTTTGAAAATCAATTCAAAAAGAAAAATCCAGAACTGGAAATATATAGTATACCATGATGCTACTCTTGTCTTTTCAAAACTAATTAAAATGGGTAAGTAGTGGTGGGAGGAGTCAGTAATTGTTGGATTTCTGAATTAGAAGCAAGAGGAAAGCCATCCAGAGAAAAGTATAATTTAGTGCTTAATCAATTAGCTGATTAGATTTTCCATCAGATTAGGTTGGAGGCCCAAATGGATTACAGTGGTGATCTTGGTCACAGCCTTGAGCAACTATCAGTCATATATGAGGTTGGGGTAATAGGAGGATATCAAATATTTAAAAGCTTGGGTAATTAATTTAATGAATTATAACAATAGAAGAAAGTTATAAAACTCCTTAACACAAAGGAAATCCAAGGAAAAATTGGCAGATAATCCCCATCCCATCCCGTTGTGCTTGTGGATTGCAGCACATATGGTCCTGCAATAGGGGCTGCAGAACAGTGAAAGATTCTAACACCATATGTGTGGAGATCCTGCACCTTGCAGAGAGTGAAGGGGCAGGGAATGCTCGTCCTTGAAATCTGGACCTTTATAGCCATTTTCTTCCTGGCTTGATATCAGATTTTGCACACTCCATATGGTATTTTCAACTTATTGTATTTCATCTTTAATGTAATCTTCTTGGGGATTTTAATTGCTTATTTCCAATACTAATTTCCATTTCTGTGAATACAGAGGAAGTAGATTTGCTTTCCTTTCAATAACACAAAAAGAAAAACAATTATGAAAACTACTCAGCATGAATAGCATTTCGTTTTCCGATGAAAGGTCTGCATTATGTCAAATATATGCACCTGTATGCATATGCATATCTTTCGAATTCTGTATTCAGATTTCTGGGGGTTTGCTGGAAGTAAATGTACTGCTTAAAGCTAAGATACTATTGTTATCTAATAGTGTGGAACCTACAGATTTGGAAAGGACAGTATTTTATCATCAGGGAAACTCTTTCCTTCCACATTAAGTGAAGTAGCCAAGGATAGTAAAAGATTAAGAATGTCAGTGGAATTTAAGGGGAAGCAACATGGAGACTTTTTCAGATTTCTTTTTCCTGTAAAACCACCCTAAGATAAAATAAAAGAGGATAAAAGAATTAAAGTGGTTTTCATGAACACTTCGGCAATGCTCTCACCTCTATATTACATTTGTCATTCCTGTGGGCAGTATCAGCCCAGCTAGTAAAACATCACCCAATGGTAGCCATTGATGCCCTATACACTCAGTCTTGAGTTGGACCTCCTGATGGTTTCTTCTCCCTTTCTTTTTACGTGCTATACGAAACCTTCAGTATTTGCCTCAAAACACATGAACTTGTTATCCTTGCATTCTTATAATGATGATCTCCGCTCTTACTTCTCTTGAAGAAACTGAGACTATCACCACAAAGATTTTCAGTGTTGGACTTCCCCTACTCCACATACACTCATTTTGTTATCAATTTTTTTCTTTCCTGCATCCATGGATAGCTATTTAGGGCTGAGCCTTGAACTGATTTGCTCTGATTCCTCTGGAATCAGCTGTACTCCATCAATGATCTCATCCTACAAGTTCTACCTGTCCTTCAGTAGTTCTTTTTCTAGAGCCTATAGGTGTGCTCAGGTCTCTCCCATACTAGAATGCTAAGTCTTTTCCCCTCACACTTGAGTCTCCCTACATTTCTTCATCTTTATGAGAGGATTATCAGAGTTGCCATTCCCTCTCTTCCCACTCACCTTTCAGCTTATAGCAATTTGGTTTCTTCCCCATCTTTGCACCCCAGCAGCTCTTGCTAAGGTTGAGAGTATCTTTCTTGTTGCTGGAGATCATGGACCTATGTAAATGGGTACTCTTAACTTTTTGCTGCTTCAGAACTGTTGATCCCTTATTCCCCTTTGTTCCTTCTTTTGCCTTGGATATGTGACTTGTTTCTGGTTTCTTTCTACCATTCTGCCTGTTCCTTCCCAGTCGTCTTTGTGAGTTCCTCCTCCTCTGTCCTTGGCTCACTGCTCTTTACCTCCTCACTCTCTATTTGGCCAGTTTCATTAAAGTTATTGAAGAATACTGCCATCCCATATTGCTAAACCTCACATTTTTGTCTCAAGTTCCCTAACCTTCTTTGAACTTAAGGCTCACAGAACATTTTGCATGTTTTCATGGAAAGTCTCACTGGTTCTTTAAACTCACTATATTCCAATCTGAATTTACCACAGACACCAATATTCACACCATCTTTCTTTAACAGATTGTTCTTTTCTCTGTCTTCTGATCCCAAGTAATAGAGCCAAACTCCTCTTTGGACATCCAAAGTAAGCACTTGGGAGTCAAGATTCTCCTCTCCCTCTCTACAATCTGACCATTCAGTACTGCTTAATTTACCTTGCAAATATGTCTTGAATATAGCCTATTCTTTATCATTACAACTATTATAGTTCACAACTTAATCATTGACTTAATAAAAAACTATTGATCTTCATAGAGTCATGGGAAATTCTGACAGTGGACTGCCATTAGATTCAAACTGCAGCTCTTCCCTGGGTCACCAGTCTGCTGAACTAATATATATATATTAGTTCAGCATATATATATATATATTTTTTTTCATCCTTCATGGTTCTGTTTCTCTGGAGAACCCTGTGTAACACAGGCCTCATATTTCTTAAGCAGTCTAGACACCAGAAGGTGGGGTTAGAAAGTCCATCCTTCATTTTCCATGATATTCTTGAAAACCTCTCTTTTATATAACCATTTTATTTTTTAAAGAATTTGCTGAAATCATCTCTAAGCTATACATTTCATCATAAGATTGCTTTGACTATCACATTTAAATCAATATCTCACAGACATTGGAAAAATGTTCTTCCATTATTCCATGGACAATTTTCTTCCACATTTTTTATAGGTTTAGTGTCTTCTTTTACTATGTAGAAAAGCAAGTAGGTAAAGTTTTCTTCCTACCAGGACTAAGTGTGTTTGTTAGCTTCTCTGCTTTCATTATAAAACATGCAAATGATAAAATACTTAATATATATTTTCCTTTGCATGTCTATCTCTTCCTTCCTGTTATTTAAGTCTCTGCTCACATTTAACTTCCTCAGATAAATGCTCTCTGAATCTTAATAACTACAGTTTTACCCATAGCCTCCACTTCTTTTCATCTCATTGACCTGATTCATTTTCATCATGGAACATAGCAAGTCAGAAGTAAACTAGTTTATTCATTTACATCTTTATCTTTCTCCTCCTGAGTTGTAAGTTTCATGGGGACCTTATTTCCTGTAAGCATCAAAACCCATTTTGAATGAATGCACTAAGGACTATGTATTCTTAACCCAGTAATACTGGTGGGGAATGATTACAGAGGCATATTATTATTGCTATTGAATATCTTTCAAACTACTTGGGGTGCTGAGATTAACACTGATGAAATTCTCAAGGAATAAAATGAGGCAATAAAATGGAATCATGTGATGCTAACAGGGTTGGAGTTTTCAGTGCGTAGTGAATGAAGGAGCAGAACTGTATTGGCCTTTTTTGAATGGATAAATTTGGATGAACATAGAGAAGAATAAGAGGGGGAGATAAAACAACATGAAGAACAAATTAACATGATTCTGAAAAGGTAATAATTCTGACTACAAAGAATAGTAGCAAGGGGCAAGAAGTGATAAAAATTCAGATATAAAGCTTGATTTGCAAGCCAGGTGGGAGTCACTGAATGTTTCTGAAAAGAGGAATCTAAAATGAAGAAAGGTTAGTTAATGTGAAAAATTAGCCTGATAGTTCTCAAAAGCATGGATTGAATGTTACAAAATCTGGAGTAAGGAAAGTGTAGTTCATCTCCAAGAAGGTTGTCCTTGCATTAGTCACAGGAACCTCCAAAGTATCTGTGATCTCTCACCACTGGTTAGTATTGCCCAAGTATCAGGAATCAGCATACCATCGCTAAGGCTACTGGACTTGAATGTAGTGTCTCATGCTTCTACCTCTTTCTGAGAGCAAGCATTCCCTTACTCAGATTTGCAGAATCCTAGTACAATAATCTCAGGCTAAAGCCAGGCTTCTTGCCAGACTAGCTTTGACCATAATCCCAATTTTTGTTACCTGGTAATAACCTTCTACTCCATGGTGCCTTGGGTTTAGTGACATGTATCTATTCATAAGTGGCTAAAAATATTTAATTTTATTAGAACCAGACTATTCAACTTTGAATTTGAAATAAATTATCAAGTTTTGCTTGAAATGACTGGAATATACATGTCCAAGTAAAACTAAATTATCAAAGTATGTAAGAATCATTTGAATACACAACTATTGCTAATAATGTAATTCAGCTGTGACCCAAAGGAACTAACTAGAAATCTTTGTTCTTGTTAGAACACATCAATGCTGACTTGCTGGCTTAAAACAGCTACGCCTAGTTTTCAATTGGTAATATTGAAATTAATTTAGTTGAATTTCATTTGAACACTTAAGAACAAGTTTAATCTAGTTAAGATTTCCTTAGGGATTCTCTCTCTCTCTCTCTCTCTCTCTCTCTCTCCTGTCCCCCTCTCTCACTATTCCTCTCTCTTTTTAAAAATAAATAAATAAGTAAATAAAAAAGATTTCCTTAGGATATAAACTTATACTTCTTATAGGCATTTTGAATCTTCAGTGACTAATCCAGAATCCAACATAGAGTGGGAACTTAATACAAGTAGTTAAAACCATGGATAACTAAAGTGGATAACTGTAAATTTTTCTGCTGGATTAATTATGTACTCCAAGACAGAGGTTAATGACAAGGATTCTAATACCTTAGCCACTAGTCACATTTTCTGTTAA